>JANPWX010020544.1:0-23013 GCA_024734555.1 Trochalopteron elliotii | reverse complement strand
GAGGATGCCATGACTGGGACGGCTGAGATGGTCAGTGGAGCACACAGAGCATCCCATCCTGTCCCAGTCTCTTTCATTATGTATGTTTCAGTGGGAACACTGGATGGGACACCCCCATCTGTCCAGCCAGCAGAAACTGGGGGGTGGCCAGGCCTGGGGAACCCGTGGTGGGGGGACAGCATCCATCCAAGGACAGTGGGAGGGTGGGGACATCCCTTGGGAAAGGCTGGACCTCCTGTCTTCCAGCTCTTTGACTACATCTCCGAGTGCATTTCCGATTTCCTGGACAAGCACCAGATGAAGCACAAAAAGCTACCCCTGGGCTTCACCTTCTCCTTCCCTGTGCGGCATGAGGACATTGACAAGGTGAGGGGGTGGCCAGGCAGCATGAGAGCTTAGTGGTCCCCAAGCTCACCTACACCCACAGCCCCATTTCTGTCTGACCCCCACTCTAGGGCATCCTCCTGAACTGGACCAAGGGCTTCAAAGCCTCCGGCGCAGAAGGGAACAACGTGGTGGGGCTGCTGAGAGACGCCATCAAACGGCGAGGGGTGAGAGGATCAGACGGCTGTGCTGGTACTGCCACAGTGCAGAGACCCCAGCACCCCCGGCTGTCCCTGCAGTGGGCTCACTGAAGCCTGGCTGTGCCTGCAACAGGGCCACTAGAGCCTGGTGTGTCCCCAGGAAGGGACCACTGGATCACAGTTGTCCCCACAATGGGGCTGCTGGAGCCAAGTGTGTCTCTGGGCAGGGCTGTTCCATGTGTGTGCTCACATGTGTGCATGACACATGCCCAGGTCCTCACCCCTGGAGACCGTCCACCCCAAACCCACCTGTTGTGGGGCAACCTGATCCCCCATGAGCCCACAATGGTCCCTGTCCCCAGGACTTTGAGATGGATGTGGTGGCGATGGTGAATGACACAGTGGCCACGATGATCTCCTGCTACTATGAAGATCACCGGTGCGAGGTTGGGATGATTGTGGGTAAGATGCCCCTTCTACAGGGACATGTGGCTGGGGACAAAAAACTGTCCCATGGCCCTGCTCCCCTGCTGCTTCTCCCATCCTTTTAGGGAGACACACTGAGGACAGGGGGGTGGCAGTGGCACTCTGCTGAGGTGTCCAGTGGCATTGCCTGGCCCCAGCATGGCGGTTGGGGCACTTCGGGAGCAGAAAGCGGGTGCTCATCATAACAGGGCTGATCTCCACAGGGCTGCCCTGCCCCCAGGCTCTTGGTGGCTCTGGCACCTCATGGTAGGGATAGGGACCCATGGAAGGCTGCTGGAGCCAGGTGATGGAGATGAGTTTGAACCCTGCTGGCTCCATCCCCCAATCCCCACAGAGAGCAGCCTCCCACCTCCCCAAGCCCCTCACTATCTTTAGTGCCATCAGACATGTGCCAGCGTGCCATCTGGCCTCTGTGTCCCCTTACCTGGGATGTTTATCAGCTTCTTGGGGCTGGGCTGGCCTCAGCATAGTGCCCAGAGCCCTCGGGACCCTGCCGTGGGGACAAGTGGCCATCCAGGGCTGTGGGGACACTGCAGGGGCGGAGAGCAGGGGGGATGTCAATCCCCATCACTGCAGGACAAGGATGTGCAGCTCCAAGCACATCTCTCAGCCATGATCTCAGTCACTGAATCCTGGTGCTCCTGGAGGATGTGCTGGCTGTTCAACCAGTTCTTTCAGTCTGAAATGAGGTCTCGCATGGAATCATGGAATTGTTTGAGCTGGAAAAGTCTCTAAGGTCATCGAGTCCAACCATTCCTCCAGCACTGTCAAGACCATCACCAACCCATGTCCCCATGTGCCACATCCACGTGGCTGTTGAACCCCCCAGAGATGGGGTCTTCACCACTGCCCTGAGTAGTCTATGCCAGGGCTGAACAGTCCTTTCTATGAAGGAATTTTCTAAATATTCAACAGAAACATCCCCTGGTGAAACTTGAGGCTGTTTCTCTTATATCCTTGGAGCAACCTGGTCTAGTCAAAGGTATCTCTGCCCAGGGCAGGGTGGTGGAATGAGATGAATTTTAAGGTCGCTTCAAACCGAAACCATTCCATGATTCTATTATTTGATGATTCTATTACATCCCAATGCTGGATGGAGTAGAGATACAGATTTGGGACATATGTAGTAAGTTTCTAACCATCTTTGGTTCCAGCTTTCATGAAATCACAGAATGGTTTGAGTTGGAAGGGATTATCCATCTTAAAGATTATCCAGCTCCCATGCCATGGGCAGAGACAGCTCCACTAGACCAGGCTGTCCAGCCTGGCTTGTAACACTTCCAGGGATGGACCAGCCATAGCTTCTCTGGGAAATCTGTGTTAGTCCCTACCACCCTCACAGGGAAGGATTTCTTCCCAGTATCCAATCTAAATCTCCCCTCTTTCAGTCTAAAACCTTTCCCCCATGTCCTTCAAGGAGCCACCCTTGAAGCAATTGTATACCATGGTGCCAGTCACCAGGTTGAGGAATGTCCCTCAGGCTCCATATGGGTCCCAACCCCTGCCCTGGCACATCTGGACCCCCTCCAGTTCTTCCCCATTGCTCCACAACACTATCCCAGTTCTATCTCAGTTGGGATGGGAGGGCTGTGGCAGGGGGGTGTCCTTGCTGCCTGCCCCTGCCGCCCAGATCCATCCCCAGTTCCCGGCAGGGACAGGCTGTAATGCCTGCTACATGGAGGAGATGCACAACGTGGAGCTGGTGGAGGGCGACGAGGGGCGGATGTGCGTGAACACGGAGTGGGGGGCCTTTGGTGCCTCTGGGGAGCTGGACGAGTTCCTCCTGGAGTACGACCGCGTGGTGGATGAGACCTCACTTAACCCCGGTCAGCAACTGTAAGGAATAGCAGAGATCCAGTTCCCCTGGGCATCCCTCCCATCCCCTGCGCCAGCCTGGGCTCAGACCCCCAGCATGGGTGTCCTTCACCCTGGGCCATGCCCATGTGCGGGGAACACATCCAGCAAGGAGTGGGGGAAGGAAAGAGGGGGTGCTGTGGGATATGGCCCCTCAAATTCCAGCTCTGATGCTGCCCTCTCACCTATGCCATCCCCCCCCAGGTACGAGAAGATCATTGGGGGGAAGTACATGGGGGAGATCGTGCGGCTGGTGCTGCTGAAGCTGGTGGATGAGAACCTGCTCTTCAATGGGGAAGCCTCTGAGAAACTCAAGACTCGTGGGACCTTTGAGACCCGCTTCATGTCCCAGATTGAGAGGTATGAGGCTGGAGGGGGACACCCCCAAACCGGCCTGCCAGGCTGCATGGGACTGGGAGGTCTGTGCTCTCACTCCACACTGGTCCAGGCATACTGAGGAATCTGTGCTCTCACTCTGCACTGGGCTGTCCCACATGGGGATCCCCCTATTCCATCATCCCATACCAGTCTGCTTTGACTGCCTCATTTTAGGGTCCTTTATCCTGTTACCCCACACCAGCCTACTCTGACTGTCCATCTTTGAGTCCCTGCATCCCACCACCCAAACCACAATGTCCCATGTCACGGACCCATCATAATGAGACATCAGGATCCCATCATTCCGTACCAGCCTGCTCTGTCCCATATTGGGGTCCCCATGTCCCATCACCCCACATTAGGGGGGCCCACTTCCAGGTCCCTCTGTCCCATCACCCCACACCAGCCCTCTACAGCAGCTCCATGTTGGAGTCCCCCATCCCATCACCCCGCACCAACCTGCTCTGACTGGCCCACTTGAGGTTCCCCATCCTGTGACCCCATACAACTGTCCCACGTGAGGATTCCCCAATCCCATCACTCCCCCATCCCTCTCCAGCTGCCCCACCCAGGGTCCCCACCCTTCAGCCTTTGCTAACCCCCTTTTCTCCCCTCACCCCAGCGATTCTGATGACCGCAAGCAGATCTACAACATCTTGTCAGCCTTTGAGCTGCTGCCGTCTCGGACAGACTGTGAGATCGTGCGCCGGGTGTGTGAGAGTGTGTCCACACGGGCTGCCCAGATGTGCTCAGCCGGGCTGGCCGGTGTCATCAACCGCATGCGGAAGAGCCGCAGCCAGGACACTCTCAAGATCACTGTTGGTGTCGATGGCTCCGTCTACAAGCTCCATCCCAGGTGGGGATGCCCAGACCCCGATGACATCCCTATCCTCTCCCTTCATCCCGCAAGCCTTGACCCCATTTGTGACCCTGTCTTCCCACTCCCCAGCTTCAAGGACCACTTCCACGCCACAGTGCGGCAGCTGACGCCTGGCTGTGACATCACCTTCATCCAGTCAGAGGAAGGCAGCGGGCGCGGGGCTGCCCTCATCTCAGCTGTGGCCTGCAAGATGGCCTGCATGATGGGGCAGTGAGCTGGACTCAGAGGGGGGATAGCAGGGGCCAGTGGTCCTGCTCGGAGCGCTGTGGGAGCAGACACGGATGCGGGAAGGAGGCAGCTCCAGCCCCCCAATAAACGGGGTGTGTGTGGACTTCTCTGAGGCCACTTGGGCCAGTGCTCCTCATACCTCTCTCCCCATGCTGGTAGAGAGACCCCCATGGGGCTGCCCCACAGGTATGGGATGGCCAAGGAGCTTCCCGTGCCCTCACCCCCCTCCCCCATCCTCACACAGCTGCAGCAAGGGGGGCTCCAGGGCACCCCAGCCCCTTTGCTGGGGGAAAGCCCCCCCCAAGAGGGTTGACCTAGAGATAAGGGACTCTTTGACGGTACTTTGCGGGGGGGGGATGTCAGGGTAGAGGACCTCTCCACCAGTGATCCCTGGGGTGCAGAGACTGACCAGAGTGCACTAAAAATGGGCCAGATGGAAGGGGGCAAACTGGGGAGAATCCCCTCCAGCCATGGTTTTGGGCCACTCTGAGGGTCTGGAGTACCCGAGAGTGGAGGGGTCCTCCTGGGACACCACAGGGTGTTGGGATCCCGTTAGGGGTTTGGGGCACCCCAGGATCTGGGGCCCACTCAGGGTGTTGGGGTTGGCCCTGGGGGGTGTAGGGCTACCCCATGGTATGGGCCGTCTTGGTGGTCCGGGATTATATCTGTGATATTTGGGGCCACTGCAGGGGTCTGGGGTCACCCTGGGACATGGGGACACCCAGGATCTAGGGACATCTCAGGGTGCTAGGGTAACTCTTGGGCATCCAGGACCACCTGGGGGGACTGGATCACCAGAGGGTGTGGGGCCAACCTGGGGGGCTGGGACCAACGAGGAGTCTTGGTGTCCTCACAAAGCGCAGGGTCACCCCATGGCTGGGGGGTGCACGTTGAGGGGTTGGGGACACAAGGAGCGTCTGTGTCGCCTCAAGGGACAAAGTCACCCAGTGGTGCTGCTCCTGAAGCCCCCAGATCCATGGCTGGCACTGGGATCCCTACAGCTCATTGCAGGAGGGAAAGGGGATCCCTCTGCTCTGCCTGGCTGCAGCCCTCAGCCAGCAAGATTCCCTGTGTTCTGATTGGTTTGCATCAGAAAGACATCCTTGAGCTCTGATTGGTGGCAGCCCTCAGAGACCTGCAGTCTGTTCCAATTGGCCAGGGGCAAACAGAAGAGATTTCCTGCACTCCAATTGGCTGGAATTAAAGAAAAAAAAAAAGGGGGGGGGGGAATGTGGGATTCCCTGTGCTCTGATTGGCTGGGACTGAAGAAGGGATTCCCTGTGCTCAGCTGGGACAGTGTCAATGCCATGTGCTGGCACTGAGGATGATCCCAAGCCCATGGCAGTGCCAGTGACAAGTGGGTGACAAGTGACAGTGCCAAGCACAGGGACAGATGCAGTGCGACATGGGGGCATGCTGGTGCACAATGAGGGGACAGTGACAGCCAGAACCACCCAGGTATATGGAGGGAACTGCTCACTCCCACCCACATGGGACACAGCCCCACACTACCGCTGACAGCTTTGATGTCACCTTGGCCCTGCTGGGGGCAGGCCAGGGCCAGACTGTCCCCTGACAGTGCCTGGTGCCATATGCCCTTATCACCATGGCCCCCCAGGGCAGACAAGACCCGTGGAGCCAGAGGAGGGACTTTATTGTGCAGGACAGGGATGGCTGGGCTGTGGAGGCATCAGGGGCTGGAGGGGTGTCAGGGTTTGGGGCGCACTCCAGGGCTGTGCCTGTGGAGAAAGAAAGAGCTGGGGGTGCATTGGGGCCCAGCGGAAGCAGCTTCTCTAGCTTTTCCCCTGCTCCACAATGCACTTTGGGGTGACCTGGCTCAGAGCTCCAGCAGGGAAGGCTCAGAAACCCCAAGCACACTCCCACCCCTCCGGCAGGTATGGGCTGCAGGATGTGGGGTGCAAAGCACGGGATGCAGAGGGGAGATATGTGATCAGGATGTGGGGTGTAGGACATGGGGTTCAGGATCAGGATGCAAGGTGCAGGATCAGAATGTGGAGTGCAGGATGCAGGGTTCAGGACACAGTGCAGGATTAGGACATGGGGTGCAGAACATTTGGTGCAGGATGTGGGTTCAGGATCACGCTGTAGGGTGCGGAACACAGTGCAGGACAGGGGGTGTAGGATTAGGATGAGGGGTGCAGGACACAGAGTATGGGACATGGGGTATGGGATCAGGATGCAGGATGTGGGGTGCAGAACACAGGATGCAGGATGCAGAGTGCAGGATCAGCCCATGGGATGCAGGATGAGGATACAAGTGGGCACTAACCGTGCTCAGGACCGGCAGATGCCCATGGCACTGCAGATGTCCCGGGGCATGTCCCCATTCTGCAGCCCCTCAGTGATCTGGTCCTGGTACTTCTTTACCAGCTGCTGGCACACCTTGCCCACAACCCGGCCCAGCACCCGGCAGCCCTTCTGCAGTGCTGCTGCCACCGCTGCCTGCCAGAGCCACTGCAGGTCAGGGGCCCATAGGGAGAGGGCCTCCAGCCCAGTCCCCCAGACCCTCATCACCGCTTACCTTGTCTGGGTTGTCACCTGCCAGTGCCTGTATCTTCTTCAAGATCTTGGTGCACAGTCTGCACTTTATCCCCCTGTCCTGCACCACACCATCCCCATCAGCCATGTCGTCCCCTTCAGCCACATTCCCCTGTGGGGACACAAAGACCCTCAGGGCTGCCTGGATCCCCAGGTGACCCTGACAGTACTTGGGGGTGGGGCACTCACCAGGGCCAGGCTGTCCCAGAGGTCGCGGCATTGCTGTTGCCAGCCACAGCGTGTGGCTATGGCCATGTCCCAGCACCAGGACATTGGGTCACCCTGGCAGGATGAGGGGGCCGTGGCCTCTGTTGCTGCACGGGGACAGGACGATGAGCATGGCTGCAGATGCCCATCACTGAGATCCCCAGGAACCCTGGAGGTGCCCAGACACCAAAACCACCAGCCCCAGGTATTCTGCCCCATCCCCACCATCTCTTCTGCTGGTACTCACGTCCTTCTCTTCCCACCGTTCCTAGGTCTCCATGCAGATCCTGTCCCCAGACGTCTCCAGGTGCTGGTCCCAACATGGGCACCATGCCTGTCATCCCTGGGTCCTCAGGCAGGCCCCATCCCTGCTACCCTCACGTGCTTCTTCCCATAAGATCCCATCCCCACAACTCCAAGGCCCCCACCACCCCTCCTGCATGTCCCCTTGCCTTCCTTCCCACATCCCTGAGTGCCTGTCCCCACACAGACCCCAGCCCCCCCAAGCTCAATCATCCAGGCTGCCATCCCCACTGTCCCAATGTGTCTCCCCCCTCCACCTTGGGGTGACCATCACCCCTGGGAAGCAGGAGGGTCCCCGTTACCTCCCACCAGCAGCAGCAGCAGCAGTAAGATGGAAGCCATGGTGAGCCCACTGAGCCGGTGACAGCCGGTGACTGACAGTGGGTGACTGCCCTGCGTCCTGAAACCTTTTATAGTGCAGCCACAGGCTGTGGGGGCGGGGGACCAAAACCCCAAAACTCCTTAAAAGAGAACACCGCTGCTCCCCAGGGCCCTTCCTGCCTCACACCTCCACCCCCGCAGGAAGGGGATACGGGGGGCCCCGGAGGGAACATGGGGGAGCTCAGCAGCCCCCAACCTCCCCAGGCTTGTCCCCTAAGGGATACTGTCCGTAAGTCCCCCAAAGTGTGGGGCGAGAAGGGAGTGGCCAGACCCCCGAGGGCTCCGAGGAGTCTATCCCGAGATCGGAGAGGTCTATCCCGGGGTGTTCTTGGACCTCTGCGGGCTCTGGGGAGTCCAACGGCCTCAGTTTAAGTGACTCCCCGGGGTCAGTCCTGGTGTCCTCTCCGGGGTCGGTCATGATGTCCTCTTCACGCCATGGGTTCCGTGTGACCCCCGGGGTCGATCCCGATGTCTCGCTGTCGCGGTCCGTCCCCGCCGGGGTCGGTCCCCGTCCCCTCCATATCCCCCCCCCACAGGACCCTCGCACGGCCCCCGGCCCACAGCGGTTGCCATGGAGACCTGACGTCACTTCCGCCTCGCGGTCACACAACTTCCGGGTTTGCGGCGTTCGCGCCTTTTCCCGCCGCAGCCCCACCCCCACCCCCATGGCGGATCCCGGTGTCGGCGGCGACCCTCGACCTCTGACCCCTCACCCCGTACGTGACCTGCGGGAACCCCGGGCCGCGGCTGAGGGGGTGTCCCCGTTTGGGAGCCGGGAAGACCCCGGTTGGAGGGGGTGGGGGGATCCTGGAGATCCTGCAGCCTGAGGAGGAGTGGGGCGTCGGGATTGGGGGTTTGGGGGGGCTGTTGTGTCCTCGGCGGGTTTCTGGTGCTAGGGAGGTGTTTGGGGGGGTCCAGAGCCGCGGGGAGGAGGATTGTGCCAGAGGGAGTGTGTTGGGGGGGCAGTGGTGCCTGGGGATGTCCAGGGGGCTATGGCAGGGCCTGGGTGCATTTGGGAGAGGGGGGTCATGGGGGGATCCGGTGGCCAAGGTTTATTTTGCGGGGACTTCAGGTGTCCTGCTCTGGGGGGGATTTTAGGAGAGGGTGGTCCTGTCACCAAGATGAGTTCGGGGATGCCCTGGCTTGAGAGAAGAGGGGAGGAAGGGGGACTGAAGGGATGCAGTGTGCAGAGGGAGGGTCAGAGCTGGAATGGTTTGCATTTTAGGGGTGGGGAAGATCATTTTCAGGGAAACTATCGTGTCTTGGGGTGACAGTGATGGTCAGGCAGGAGCCAGGATCCTTAAATTCACCAATTTGTTTTCCAGAGCCATCGTTAGAACCCCATGTCCCATACCATGTTTTCAGAGCAGGCAGCCCCCACGGCACAGGGGCTGCTGGGCCCCCCCTCGGCCGAGCCCCCCACCTTCCCCAGGGTACCTGTGTTGGGCTATTTGGATTGCTCGGAGCCCTTCCAGCTGGGCGAGCGTGGCTTTTCCCGGCAGTACGCCCACATCTATGCCGTGCGCCTCGCCGGGATGCGGCCGGGCCTGGAGCGGCGCGCGCGGAGCCGATGGGGTGAGCCCAGGGGAATCCCCCCTTCATCAGGGCCCAGCCCCAAAAACAACACTGAGGGGCTGGAGCGTGTCCAGGGGTAGGGGCAAAGTTGGGGTAGGGGCTGGAGCAGCTGGGAGGGGCTCAGGCAGGAGAAAAGGAGGTTCTGGGGGGACCTTCTTGCTCTCCACAATTTCCTGGCAGGAGCGTGCAGGCAGCAGGGGGTCAGGCTGCGCTCCCAGGAAACAAGGGACAGGACAAGAGGACACGACCTCAAGTTGCACCAGGACAGGTTCAGATTGGATATTGGGAAAATTTCGTCATGGAAGGGGCTGTTTAGCCCTGGCACAGACTGCCCAGGGCAGTGCTGGAGTCCCCACCCCTGTGAGGAAATAACGGCTGTGTGGATATGGCACTTGGGAACATAGGTTAGTGATGGCCTTGGCAACAAAGATCTGTGGAGCTGCCTTTGGATTTTATCTCTGTGTTTGACCAGATTTATATCTGGAGTCCAGAAGTGAGTGAGTGTTCCTGTCCTCAGGCTGGATGTACCCTGCAGGCATCTCTGGGGGCAAGGTCCTTCCTGTCTTGGGGGAGTCCATCCCTGCCAGGCTGTGATCCACCCACAACCTTCCTGCAACCTGTGCAGCTCCAGTGTACCCAGTTTTGCCAGTCTCCAGTGGCATTTTACACCCTTGACAGGGGATGTGCAGCAGAGCCCAGCCAAAAGAGCTCAGTGTGCAGCAGAGCCCAGCCAAAAGAGCTCAGTCCCCCAGTTCTGGGATGCACAATAATGATAAGATAATCCATTTGCAGTTGGATTATGTGGTATTTCTGCTGCAGCTCCCACCTAGAGTTCTGACCCTGGGACAAACTGCGTTCCCCATCACAGATAGAAGGGGGTGTGGGCAGGGAGAACACAATTGTCTTTGTCACATCGCCCCACACGCTTTTGGGAGCAGGAGTTGAGTGTGAGGTTTGTCAGGGTGGGGCTGGGGAGCCCTGGCCAGGAAGTGGGGTATAGGAGGGTGAGAGGTGCTAGTTGTGCCAGTGGGGGCTGTTTCCTGGCTGGGGGGTTTGTGGTTCTGCGGGTGGGACCCTCACACTCAGAGTTTCCATTCACGGGATGAAGCAATGCTGGTGCTCCTGGGGCTCTGCCCTCCCTGGCCTGGGCACAGCCTGTGATTGAATCTCATTTGGCTTTGCCCTTCTATGGGCAAAAAACCCTTCGGTGGAAGCTTTTGGGCCAGATGCCTGTTCTTGTGGTCTCCCCAGCCCCGTGGGCTGTGTGGGAGCAAAGCCAGTGCTGCTCCCACAGCAGATGTCATTTCTTGGTTGGCCACCCTGGACTTTGCCAAGTGTGACAGGACCCAATGGTTTGTAAAGCTCTACCTCCTGGAGTCCTGGGATGGGACCAGATTTTGGGGTTTGTCTCCCAGCAGGAAGCTCTTGCAGGCAAAAATCTGGACAGCACAGCCCCCTCTCCCCGAACACACATTTTGGGGAGTTTGAGCCAAAAATAAGAAATTTCAACAGGATTGTTTTTGTTCTGACTCAGAGCGTTTGAATTCCTGGGCTCGGGAATCCATGTTTCCAGTGTGGGGTGCCAGGGATGGCAGCGGGGTGCTCTCCCTGGGACAAGAGTCACGTTCAGCAGCACATGATGAGCAAAGTGAGATTTTTGGGAGGAGAAATGTCACCTAGAAAGGATGAAGAGCTGGTGCAGGCAGTGTTGTTTTGGGAGAGGAGACCAGGAGCAGGTTCCTTGCTCCTCTTCAGGACCTGAGGCTCAGGATGGACTTCACAGGCTGTTTTAAACAGGGAATGACAGTCCCATAGCCACATACTGGATGGGAGGACACACACCGGATGGGGCTGGAGCACCTCTGGGTAAGAGGTGTGGGGTAAGAAGTTTTGGACTCACCTTGTGGTGAGGGAGATTTTTGCTCCTCAGCCACAGAGTGGATCCAGCTGGGCCTGTGATGCTTTTTGCAGCTCCCGAGGTTCTCCCAGCCTGTGTCCGCTGTGGATCCCTGCCTAAAGCCCAGGGACTTGTCAGCATGCCAGGATCTTCTCTGAATGTGATGGGGATCCTGAATTCCATCAGGGATCTGGGGCAGAGGATCTAGCCCTATCAGAGATCAGGTTTGGAGGTGCTGAGTGATCTCCTGCCTATCAACTCCTAGTAGGATGTTTGGGTCATCCCCTGGGTGACGAGCAGGAACAGCAGCCCCCCATGCCCAAGGGCAGGAACGCTGCATCCTGGACCCTTCCCAGCCAGAGCTGTTACTGGGAGCTAAACACACCATCATGACCCAGCTTTCCCCTCAGCACAGAGGAAATGCCTGCAGGCTTGCAGGCTCTGGAATGCACCTCGGCTCCATCTGGCCCACACATGTCTGTTCGGCGCCGTGCCTCGGGGAAAAGCAAGAGGCTTCCCAACATTCCCCAGCACCTCTTGCTGGCCTCGATGCTGGGACTCTACAGCTGCTCCTGCCAGCCCTGCAGCATGCCCGCCATCACCCCGAGGCACTGACCCACGTCTCTCCACAGGGAATGACATTGTGCTGCGGAAGCTCTCGGAGCTGCAGGCAGGAGAGAAGTGCTGTGTGGTGGGGACGCTCTTCAAGGCTATGCAGCTCCAGCCCTCCATCCTGCAGGAGATCAGTGAGGAGGTAATGGGCTCATCCCCTCCTCCTCCGCACAGCTCAGGGGGTTGTGCCAGCACACCTGAGAGCTCAGCTGGGTTTCCATGGCTTCCCTGTGCTTGTTATAGCCAGGGAGCTGGCAGGGATTTGAGCAGATGGCCTGTGACCAACCTGTCCCTGGATGCCACCTTGGTGCCACCTCCTGGTGTGTTCTGACTCATTAAAAAATCATGGAAGCACAGAATGGGTTGGGTTGGAAGAGACCTTAACGCTCATCCATGGGCTGGGATACCTTCCACTATGCCAGGTTGCTTCAAGCCCCATCCAGCCTGGCCTTGAACACTTCCAGGGATCCAGAGGCAGCCACAGCTTCTTTGGGCAACCTGTGCCAGGGCCTCATCACCCTCACAGGGTATTTCTTCCCCATATCCAATCTAACCCTTTGTCCATCTGTTCCCCCCCGGCTTGCCACCACTCTTGCTCAGTGATGCTTTTCCAGTGCTCAGTGAAACCAGCCCATCCGGGGGTTTCCAGCTGCCGGTGCCCCCAGCTGGGGTGTTGGCTGTAGTGGGGATGGGGGCTGGGGTTGGGAAGGATCCTTGGGGGCTGCTGGTCCTTGCTGAGGCCATCAGAGCTGTTCCTGTGCCCTAACAGCACAACCTGGTGCCTCAGCCACCCCTGCCCAAGTACATCCAGCCCTCTGACGAGCTGATTCTGGAGGATGAGCTGCAGCGGATTAAGCTGGAAGGAGCCATTGATGTGCAGAGGCTGGTGACAGGTAAGGGACAGTGGTCACTCTGTGGTGGTACCCACCCTGCAGGTGCTGGCCAGGGCTGACTGCCTGCTCTGCTGTAGGGACCATCTTGGCTGTGTACGGCTCCGAGCAGGACAATGGCAGATTCCTGGTGGAGGATCACTGCTTCGCCAGCTTGCCACCACCGCTGCCCTGGAACGGTCCCAGCTCTGACCGGTGAGTCAGCAGCAGCAGCGCTGTGTCTCTGAGTCCCTTGTGCCAAGAGGACTGGCAGGGGGTCTGGGCCCCCTGCCCCAGCTCTCTGAAGCCCCTAAGTTTGGGAGCATGGCACACTGCCTGAGCCTCTCCATCCATCCAGGTTTGTGCTGCTGGCCTCAGGACTGGGGCTGGGCAGTGTGAGTGGGGAGGCCCTGCTGAGCACTCAGCTGCTGGTGGATGTGGTGACGGGGCAGCTGGGTGCAGAGGGCGAGCAGAGCTGTGCTGCCCACATCACCCGTGTCATTCTGGCCGGCAATCTGCTAAGCCAGAACACGCAGAGCCGAGACACCATCAACAAGGTACGGCAAGGAGGGGGCTGCAGCCTTGCAGTGCTTTTGGGGTGCTGGGAGGGTGTGGGGAGGGGGAAGAGGGGGTGCAGGGTTGTCCCTTACTGTCTTCCTGCTCATCCAGGCCAAGTACTTGACCAAGAAGACACAGGCCGCAAGTGTGGAGGCTGTGAAGATGCTGGATGAGATCCTGCTGCAGCTCTGTGTGAGTGCACGGGGTTGGCTGGGGAATCAGGCTCCTTTGGGGGACGGAGCCTTATTCTTATTCTTGTGCTGGGATCTAGCCTCCTTGGTGAAACCAAGCGGGTTGTCCTGGGGAAAGAGAGCAGCCAGTGACACCAGGGCTTTCCTCTGAGGCCCCTTGGAGGGCACTTTGGCCACCCAGTTGATCCCTACTCTACCCACAGACTTCTGTGCCTGTGGATGTGATGCCTGGCGAGTTTGACCCCACCAACTACACACTGCCACAGCAGCCCCTGCACCGCTGCATGCTGCCCCTGGCCAGTGCCTACACCACTCTGCGCCTGGTCACCAATCCCTACCAGGCCAACCTGGACGGTGTCAGGTAAACAAACCTGGTGTACTACCAGCTCTGGTGACTGTCAGTGGAGTGGGACCATGGGACATGTCCCAGCACATCCAGCACCTAAAGCTCCCCTTCTTTCCCCCATAATGTAGGTTTTTGGGGACGTCAGGACAAAACATCAGTGATATCTTCAAGTACAGCAGCATGGACGACTACCTGGAGATCCTGGAGTGGACACTACAGGCAGGACACATCAGCCCCACGGCCCCAGACACCCTGGGTATGGTGAGGGCTGGGGGGTTGTTGAATGGGGGGCTTTGCCAGGGGCTCCCCCTCTAATTCCCACCTTCCCCAGGCTGTTACCCCTTCTACAAATCTGACCCGTTTATCCTCACTGAGTGCCCTCACGTCTACTTCTGTGGCAATGCACCCCACTTCCAGTCCAAGCTGCTCCAAGGTGGGTCTCACAGCACACCCAGATCCTTGCAGGGGCTGGGAACCTGTGCCGGGGGCTACCAGGGGACTCCTCTGCTTGACACCCACCTGTGTTTGCAGGGAAGGAGGGGCAGCGGGTGCTGCTAGTGACGGTGCCAGACTTCAGTGCCACACAGACCGCCTGCCTTGTCAACCTGCGTGATCTCACCTGCCAGCCCATCACCTTCTACGGCTTTGGGGCTGACAGTGAGGACAGGGACATAGAAGTTTGCCACTGACCACACAGAGGGCACAGACTTCACAAGCCCCCCACCCCTCAAGGGGTCCTGGCACCCACTGCCTTTGTCTGTCCTCTGGGAAGGTGACAGAGCAGGGGAAACACTGGTGGGACAAGATGTTCGTACCAATATAACTTGATTTATTTGTGTAACAAAAACTGTATGGAGGGGAGAAAGGCTATGCTTGCCTCCATGGGCCCTGCCCAGGAGAGCAGTACCACCCCTGCCACCCCACTGGAATGCAGACAGTGGGCTGGCACTGCTCAGCTCCGAGGGATGGGGTAGCATGTCCCTGACAGCACCCAGCTGTGGTTGGTGACAGTGCTTGCAGTCCTTAGACGCAGCAAGGTGAGGGGCTGGAGCCCACCTGGAACAGCTGCCTGGGTTCGGGGAAGATGTTGGAAGCAGATGCTAAGCATCCGACCACGGCTTGAAGCAGAGTGAGAGGTCAAGTGTCCCTAGTCCCCAAAGTTCACGGTATAGGTTTCGGCTGTGGTGAGGGGCTGCACTGTCCCCGTGTGCAACTCCCAGCCCTCCATCTCTGTCACCAGCTCGGTGACAACCTCTGTCTTAGTGTCCATCTCCCAGGTGCTAGCAGTGGGTGGCTCCTGGCTCCAGGGCACGTAGGCCGTGCTGCTGAAGGGGAAGGGCAGGGCCGTGGTGGACGGTGGGGCCGTGGGGCTGCTGGTGGTCATGGTGGCGTTGAGGCGCCGCAGCCGCATCTGCTCCCGCAGCCGCATGCGGTGCCGCAGGCGCATCCGGAGGCGCAGGTGCTCGCGGGGCGTCATGGGGCGGCCAGGCACCACGCGGCGGATCGGCCGGTTCCCATTCATAGCCATGATCTCCCGGATGCGCTTCCAGTTGGAGCGGGACAGGACAAAGTTGCACTGGGTGGCCCCAATGTCATAGAGGACGTTGCAAGTCTTGACGCTGGGGTTGTAGCCCTCGGCCCGTGCCGACACGCGGTACTCGCCCGGGTTCAGGATGCGCCAGTAGTCCCCGCCGCTGGCTGCGGATATGGGGGGCAGCAGGGTGGGGTGGGGGTGGCACAGTGCTGCCGGTACCGTGCCAGCACCTCACAGTACTTACCTGTCTTGACATTGTGGTTGATGCCCCCCACCACAATGGTGGCATTGGCAATGGGCTCTCCCTGCTGGTCTGTCACCACACCCTTGATTCCCCGGTGGATCTGAGTGAGGAAAAGGGATGAGTGGAACTGTGTAGGACAGGTGGGGCATCTATGGCCATGTCCCAGTAGACACCTGCTCCATGAAGGTGAGCAGAGACTCCTTGTTATTCTCCCACTCCTGCTGCAGCTCACTCTCATGGGGGAACTTGTCACAGCCCAGGTAAATGGAAAGCTCCAAGCAGTTGGTATGCAGGTAGCTGAAGTCATTCATACCTGCAAGAGCACAGACATGCCCACCCATCTACTTGGTCATCTGCCAGTGGCTGGGTTATGGAGCAGCCACACCACTGGCCCCAACTTACTCCCAGCCTGGGGGTGCCACTTGGCACCCTGCACGATGCCCATGGCGTTGGTTACATCCGGTCCATGGCAGCCCCCACGGAAGGTCTCAGTCATGGTGAGGTGTGCCGAGGCATAGGAGATGGCGAGCCAGCGGAACACAGCGTGGTCGGGCGTCTCCTGCAGCTCAGGGTGCTCATCCTCATAGTCCAGTGGACGAGGGGCAGCTGCTGGTGTTGGGGGACTGGGTCGGGCCATGTCAAAGGGGAAGGACACCAGCTTCTCCCCACCCTGCAGGTTGGCTCCCAGAACAAAGGGGTTCTTGTCCATCCACGCCATGACAGCCCGTGTCTCCACTGCCACCTGTGAGACAGGTACAGGGCATGAGGTGTCACCCTCTGCCACCCTCTCACCTCCCCGTGCCCTGTGCCGCACTCACCGCCGCATCCTCGGATAGGTAGTGCTCTGGGATGGGGATGTGGTGGTTGGGGAACTGGTGGGGCACCAGCCGCCTCTCCTCGGCTGCCCACAGCGCTGAGGCCAGGTCGGGGAAGTTCTCGAAGAGGTCAAAGCCTTCCTCTGTCCAATGGCCCAGTGCCCAGTTGCCCAGTTCGGACCCCTGCAGGCAGCCCAGGACACTGGTGAGTCCGGGGGGCTGCATCCAACCATCCATGTCTCATCCCACTGCTCCAGGTCCCATCCCCTTCTCTGACATCTCAGATGCCCAGCTTGGAGCCTTGTGGCCAGCTCGGGGCAGTGGTGAGCTGTGGCGGGGTGGGGGGGGCTGCATCCTACAGCTTTGCCATCCCGTCCCACTGCGCCACAGCCCATCCCAGCACCCCACATCCTACTCCACTGCTCCACTGTCCAATCTCACTGCCTCACGGCCCATCCCACCCTGCTGCCCCCTCACCGCCTCATGGGCCAGCTCGTAGCCATCAGGGTTGAGGGATGGGATGAGGTGGATGCGGGTGTCGGTGACCAGGCCCCGCACGCGGGGATTCCCGTCCTGGTACTCCTTGCACAAGAACTGCATCAGCAGCAGAAGCAGCTCCCGGCCCAGTGCCTCGTTCCCATGCAGCCCCGCTGTGTACCGGAACTCAGGCTCACCTGGAGGCAGGGGCCGAGGAGGGTCAGCAAACACCTGGGACCATGGCTGGGGACCCCAATCCCTCACACCTCCCTCACCCGTCTCGTGCTCGCCCGGGTTGTCGGAGACCTCCATGGCATAGATCTTCAACCCCCGTGAGCTCTTGCCGATGTTGTAGATGCGGGTGATGGTGGGACACTCCTCATTCACCACCTTCATCAGCTGCAGGGTGGGAGAGATGGGGCAGTGCTTGGGGGGACAAGCCCACACCCTGCAGAGAATCCCACGTCCATGGAGGATCCCATTCTAGGAAGATTCCCACCATCATGCAAGTGCCCACAACCACAGAGAATGCCATACCCCAAAGATGTACCTACCACCACAGAGGTGTCCACTCCTCATGGCAGATGCCACCCCACAGAGGATCCCACTACCATGAAGGATCCCACAACCATGGGTGTTCCAACCCCACAGAGGATCCCACTCAAAGGATTTGTTAACAGAGTATTCCATCCCCTACAGAGGATCCCAACCCCCAACAGATCTGCCCCTCCTAGCAGTGCCCACCTGCCTCATATCCTTGTAAGAGTGGTGTCGGAAGTCTAGGTTGTCTGTGGAGGTCACCTCGTTCTGCTGGGTATAGTAGCTGCTGACAGCTGTGGAGGGGACAGGGACACAGCAGTGGGGGATGGCTGGAGAGGTCCCACCCCCTGTGATCCCCAGGCTGTTTTGGGGTGACTGTTACCAGAGAGGGGGCACCCCAGGACCTCAAGGCGCAGGCAGAGGCTCCCATTCCAGCGCTGGGGGTAGATGCGGATATACCGGGCCACCATTGGCTCAGGGAACTCACTCAGCACCGGCGTGTCCTTGTCCACGTTGCCATAAAACATCTGCCAAGCAGGGAGAGATGTACTCAAGAGGGTCACCATTGTTCCCGTATCACCCACCCAGAACAGGTCCCCACCATCTCCTCGTAGCCATTGCTGTACATCACCCAGTGTTGGCTGTCGTTGCTGAAGCCCACATGGAAGCTGGTGACAAAGTCATCACTGTGGGAGGACAGAGACAGGTTGGAACAGGGGTCCCCACGCTGCTTCCCTGCCCCATGTCCTGGCTCCACCCCCATGTCCCCATACTGGATCTGGGAGTCGCGCCCCTGGGTGATGACACCGGTGAACATGGTGATGCGGCGGGTGTCCACCTCGAGCCAGTGTGCCCGGCTGTCATCCTCAGCACACCACGCCCCATCAAAGAAATCGTCCTCGTTGGTGCCTGCCTGGGGAGCAGTGAGTGGGATGTGAGTGAGGGTGTTACCATGACCCATGGGCTGTGCGCTGGGGGTGACCCTCACCTGCATGTTGAGGCGGCCACGCTGGGCACCCAGCCCGTGACGCAGCATGGAGGAGGCCAGGATCTGGTCATCCTCAATGCGGTGGGACTCCAGCCCAATTGGGGGACACCCTGGGGACAGCAGGGGGTGATGGGCTTCCCCCGCCCAGCAGGGTGTCCCTGTCACCACAGGAATGGGGACACTCACTTTTCTTCTCTGCTGGAGGGGCCCATTCCTCCTCATCTGGATCCCACTTCTTTCCTCCTGTTTTTTTGGGTTTTCCTGGGCAAGGAAAAGGCACAGTGAGGAGGGCAGGGACAGGGACAGGTGTGAGGGAACAGGAATGGGGGCTGCTACCCACCTTTGCGGTTCTGGCCCTTCTCCACCCAGCGCTCCTCCTCCTCCTCCTCCTCCTCCTCTTTCTTGGGCTTCACTGTTGGTGAGGTGGTACCCACCCCAGGGACATGACACCAGTCCCAGAAACATGCCACCCACCCCAAGAATGTGCCACTGATGCCAGGGGTGTGACACCCACCCTGGGAACATGCTCCCTCCCTGGGGATGTGGCACTCACCATGCAGACATATCACTCACCCCAGGGACATGCCACCCACTCCAGGGATGTGCCACCATCCCTGAAGACATGACACCCACTTTGGTGACGTGACATCTACTCCAGCGAGGTGACACTCACCATGCAGATGTGACACTCACCATGCAGATATGTCACGTATCCTAGGGATTGTGCCACTGACCATGGGACATGTAACCCACCCTGATGATGTGCCACCCACTGTAGGGATCTGACACCCTCCATGGGGATGTAACCCACCCCAGGGACATGCCATCCTCACTGTGGCTCTGCCATCAACCCTGGGGCACACATGCCCACCACGTGCACATGATCCCCCCACTGGGCCCTGCCCACCCCGCCCAGACTCCTCCACCGCCTCTCACAGGGTCTGATTTTCTCCTCGCCCGTCTCCATCCTGTCCTCTTTGTCCGGGTGTTCGTGGGGCTTCGTCGGGAGAGGCAGCCCATAGGTCCCTGCAAGGCACAGGGTGGGGGGCTGGGACAACCTTCTGGAGATTGGCGAGGCAGGGATGACTGGGCGTGCTGGGGTGCCTCATCCTTCCCGGTTCATCACTCACAGTCATCGTAGTCGGGTGGCTCGAAGCCCTTGCCATAGTCCCCTTCAGTCACTGGGCCAGGCAAGGGGGGCTGTGGGAGGGGCTGCGGGGGGGGTGGCGGGGGGTGCCTCCTCTGGCTCTGCGTGGGGGAGGGGGAGAAGGGGCTGTGCTGGAGATGGGGAGGCAATGAGGGTCCCATGTCCCTGCAGGGTGCCCTCTGTACTCTATGGGCTCCCTATGGAGTCAGCATGCCCCTTTGGAACCCACATTTCCCTTTCAGATTCCCATGTACCGTGAGGTCCCCATGTCTTCACCGGACTCCTCTGTATCCCACTGGGATGCCCATGCCCCCAAGAGATCCCCACACCTCTAGTGTTCCCCGAAGAGTGTCCCATGCTCTGATGGGAATTCCATGTCCCTACGGGGTTCTCCATGCCCACACAGGGTCCCCATGTTCCTGCAGGGTTCTCTGTGTCCCTACAGGACCCCTCTATATTCCCACAGGATCCCCATGCCACCAAGAGAGCCCCACACCCCTACAGGATCCCTGCACCCCTTATGCTGTCCTCATGCTCACCCCAGCTCCAGGCTGCCTCAAAATGCTGCTTCCCTGGGTTCCCAAGTCTGGGGACTGTCCCCCAACCTCACCCTGAGCAGTGCCAGCCTCCCACGTCCCCATCCTCCCACATACGTGTCTCCTCAGGCTGGGGCCAGACCCTCTCAGGTCTCTTCCTGCTTGGGGGCTTGGGGTGCTTCTGCTGCCGCCGAATGTACTCAACTGGGGACACAGAGGGTGGCACTGGCTTTGTGGTGAGAGGCAGGAGGGGACATGCCCTCTATCCCTCCCTGCAGGCCAGGGGCCCTGGTGGCCCCCCACCTACACCCCTGCACCGTACAGTCATCGTAGTCCTCCCGCTCCAACTGCTCGTTGTAGTCCAGAGTTGGGGGTTCTGGCTCCTCAGGGACCTCTGCAGAGAAGGGATATGTGGAGAAGGGGCACAGGGTGGAACTGGGGTGCAGGCAGGGGACAACAAGGAACAGGGAGGTGGCACTTGAAAATAGGAAAGAGGCCCTGAGGTAAGTGTGATAGCCTTGGGGCACATAGGTGACACGAGAGAGCAGGGAATTAGTCCAGAGTGTAGTAGAGTGCAGGGAAATACACCAGGGAGGAGGGAGGTGGCCCTGGCATGCAAGGTGATGGCACTGGGATGCAGGGAGATGGTGCTGGGACACAGGAAGGTGACATAGGAGTGCATTTGGGAACAAGGAGGTGGTCCATATTGCAGGAGTGTGACCCTGGGGAGCTGGGACGTGGCACTGGGGTGCTGGAAGGTGGTATCTGGGGACAGAGAGGTGATCCCAAGACACAAGGAGATAGCTCCAGGGTGCAGAGAGGTGGCCCTGGCCTGCAGAGGAGTGTCCCCAAGACATAGGGGGGTGGCCTTGGGGACTGGGCACTCACCTGGCTGGGGCTCAGGGTTCCAGTCCTCCCGGCCCAGTCCCCAGCGCTCATTTGGCAGCTCTTCTAGCTCTTCTGGGGACAGAGACAGAGCGAGGGGCTGGTGTGGCCTCCCCAGGCCCCTGTCCAGGCCCCCTCTAGCCCCACAGTGGGAAGAAAATCCCATGGGAAGGAATGCGGGGAGACAGAGGGGAAACCCAAGGGGACAAACCCTGGCCAGCTGTAGGGTGCTGCTGAGCTCAGGCAGCTGAGCACGATGTGGGGTCATGCTCTGCTCTGGTGAGACCTCCCACCCCAACCCCACTAGTGGCAAGATGGGTGTCCCCAAAACTCAGCTCGGACACCTCCATCCTCCTCCTCCTCCTCGTTGTGCAAAGGCTCCAGGAATTCAGGTCTCTCTTCATCCTCCTTGCCCTGTGAGGGCTGCAGGGTCGTGGGGGGTTCAGTAGGGGGGCTTGGCGGCACTGGTGGCTTCTTGCCAGAGGGTTTGGTGGCCTTAGGTAGCTTCTCCTTGGGCTTTTTGGAGCCTTTTGGGGGTTTTTCAGAGCCTTTTGGAGGTTTTTCAGAGCTTTTTGGTGGGTTTTCAGAGCCTTTCGGTGACTTCTCCTTCGATTTCTTGGGGGGTTTGTTCTTGCCCCGGTTCTTGTCCTTGACCTTGTCTTTATCCTTCTTGAGGCCCCGGGGTCTCTCCTTCAGCTTCTTGGGGGGCTTTTCCTTCTTCCCCTTCCTGGGTTTCTCAGGCTCCGTCAGCGACCCCGGAGAGCCTAAGGGGAGAGAAGCGGGGGGGCAGCCACTCCGAGGCAGGGTGAGCGTGGCAGGGCCCGGCTGGGGGGTCCTCCCCTATCTCACCACCCCCATTCCCCGTGGGATCCTGGTGCCAAACACTCACCGGTGCCGGTGCCGATGCTGAGGTCGGTGCCGAAGCCCAGCTCACTACCGTCCCCGTCCCGGTCCCCGCCGTCCCCGGGTCCAAGGAAGCCCCGCAGAAACTCCTCGATCTCGGCGTCGGTGAGAGCGGGGGGGCCCGGGGCTGCCCCCGGTGCCGGTACCGGCAGCAGCGGCAGCAGCGCGGCCGTCAGCAGGAGGCAGGAGAGGGGCGGCCCCGCCGGGACCATCGCGCTCCGCACCGGCCCCGCTCCCCGAAAGCCCCGGGTGCCCCGGAGGGGCGGGCTGGGGGCGGTGCTGCGGCCGGGGGCGGCACCGAGCGGCGGCGGCGCCCCGCGGGATCCACTCAGCACCGTGGTGGCACTGACGCTTGACGGGACCGGAATGGCACTGAAGAGACGGGCACCGACACAGTCACTGTCTCCAGCCCGGTACCGGCACTGCACCGGGGCCGGGACTGCCGGGAACTCGCACTGAACCCGCGCTGGCACCGCGCAGGACTGGCGCTGTCTGGCATCCTCACTGGCACCGGCACTGGCACCGGCGCTGCCGAGGACCCGCGCTGCGCTGGTACCGGCACTGGCACCGGTACCGGGACTGGCACTGGCACCGGCACTGCGTGGAGCTGGTGCTGAGCCCATACTGGTGCTCTATGGGGCCTGGGTTGCAGGGGCTGGCACTGCATCAGCACTTGCAGGGCGTGGGGACCAGGAAGACACTGGCACCAGCGCTGGCACAACCACACCAGCCCCACTGCCGTGTTGTAGGGGCCTGGCCACAGGGCTGACACCCGGCCGGGCGTTGGCAACTGCGCCCGGAGCAGCGGCACCGACACCGCGCTCCTAGCACGGCTGGGCACGCAGCACACGCCGGTACTCCCGTACAGCCGCGGTCATGCAGCCACAGCGCCTCACACACCAGCGCTCCACCTGCATGGGGACCGGGCACACACCCACTGCGTCCGTGACACTGCAGGCACAGCACATGGGAACCACATCACCCGGAACAGCACACGGACCCGCTGCACGTGTTAGGACACTGAATGCGGGACATGCACAGCACATGGAACACACACTGCAGATGCACACAGAACACACACACACAGGTCACACAC
>JANPWX010020526.1:0-11180 GCA_024734555.1 Trochalopteron elliotii | reverse complement strand
CCCTGCTCTGGGGTGGTGAACAGGAGAGCTGGAGAGGGACTGGGGACGAGGGATGGAGGGACAGGACACAGGGAATGGCTTCCCACTGCCAGAGGGTGGGGTTGGATGGGAGATTGGGCAGGAATTGTTCCCTGGGAGGCTGGGCAGGCCCTGGCACAGGGTGCCCAGGGCAGCTGTGGCTGCCCCTGGATCCCTGGCAGTGCCCGAGGCCAGGCTGGAGCAGCCTGGGACAGTGGGAGGTGTCCCTGCCATGGCAGGGGTGGCACTGGGTGACCTTTCATGTCCCTGCCATCCCAAGGCAGGGTGGGCTCCCTGCCCAGGGGCTCAGCAGGGGCAGCTCCCTGCAGCCATGGCAGGCACAGCCCTCAGCTGGACCCAGGGGCAGCAGGGGGAGGTGAAGACACGAGCAGGGGTGAACTAATAAAAGTGTCACTTCAGAGCCTCCCACGTTCCTCCCAGGAAAAGCCAGTTAACACAATCAGAGCATCTGGGATTAGATTGGGGCCCAGTCCCTGGGACTGTGATGCTCCTCCTGGGAGCACGCAGGGGGAGGGAATAAATAAATAGCTAATTTTTTACCCACTTAGCTGCCAGCCCTGGCAATGCCTGCCCAGCGAGACAGAGGAGATTGAAATATATGAACCTGTGGCAGAGCTTCTTTAATATTCCCAGAGCCCAGCTCAGGAGCTCTGCTGCTCCTGGGGTGACAGATCCATCACAGGCAGCAAAATGCAATTTAAATACTCTCATGGCAGGAAAGTTATACGGTCTGAAACTTCAGTGTCTGAGTTACCTTTCCTTAATCACATTTTTAAAGCCGTGGAGATCGTTTGTGTGATTATTTGGAGGCTGAGGGATGCACAGCCAAGGAAGGTGTGGGGGAGAGCAGGGAATTCCTGCCCAGTATCCCATTCCCTGTGTGCTGCCCCTCCACCTGCAGCCCCTGCCCCTCCTCGGGGATGAATCCGTGGGAGCCTCAGTGCCAAGTGCTGTGATTTTCTCCCCCATCTGCTCCTGGTTGCCGTGGGGTTGCAGCAGGATCAGAGCAGCCGTGGGTGTAGGAGTGGGGCTGGACCTCAGGGCTGCACACCCAGGGCCCTTCCCCAGCCGGGGGAAATGCCCTCCCCGAAATTCCCAGCAGGAATTGTTCCCTTCCTTCCCTCTCATCTCCTCAGAGCCGCCTCTGGCCTGCATCCCCGAGCGTGTAACCTTTTATTTTCACTTTTAAAATTCAAATTAGTCATTCTGGAGCATCTCGGAGCCGGCTGATGACTCACAGCTCCTGCACTGCTCCGAGCTGGCAGAGCACAGAGCTGCTCTGGCTGGGGCCTGATTTGGGGGATGAATTCTTCCCCACATAATTACCGTGGTGGAGAGATTTCCCCCTTTCCCTGGGAAATGTCAGGCTGCTCCAAACGGATCCACTCTTGGCTGAGAGCTGCACAAACCCCCATCCAAATGGGGACAAAGCCAACGACCAAAAACCCTGGGTGTGTTCTGATTAGGAAATGCAGAAGCCTTAGAGTGATTTATCATCTTTGTATCGGAAAAAAAATTATTGTGGGGGATGAAACGAGGAGAGGGTGCAAATTGGAGATGTTCTGGTCAGGTATTTCCATACCCATGTGTCCCATTTTTCATGACTGGGATGTTTTCTTGCTCTGGGTGAGATTCACCCCGGGGTTAAAGCTTCCCTTTGGGAGCCTTTCCATGTCGCTATTTTTTCCTTTGCAAGTGTAACTATTGATTTTGGCCTGAATAATATTTTTAAAAAGGCTTCGAGGGGCGTAATAAACCAGGGAGGGAGCTTTGCTGTGATACATCAGCCCATAATCTGTAAATCAATGAAAAACTTTATTTAACAGCCCGAGAACTAAACGAATTCAACGTAATTAGTGCTGCAAGCTGTAAAAGATATTTATGAGAATTAAATTTTAATATGTATTTCCTGAAGGCACCATAAAGCTGCTTCTCCCTGAGACAAAGGTGGCACCTCCTGTTTGTGCCCCAGCCCCAGGAGGGAGGGAGGAGCAGGGTGGGGGCAGAATCGTCTCAGGGTTTCTGTGATCCCACCTCCCTCTCCACCCCAGCACTGGGCTGTTCTCACAGCAAGGCTTTCTGCTGTTGGTATTCTCAACCAGAGATCCCCAGCTTTCAGGGAAATACACATTTTTAGGAAATACACATTTTTAGGAAATACACATTTTTAGGAAATACATTTTAATGGAATGCAGCATCTTCTCTCTCCTGGAGTTTTTCCCATCTCCACAGCATCAGGGATGTTCTTTCCCTTTGCTCCTGCCCTCAGTGCTCACCTCTCACCATCCCAGCCTGTTCCATCCCCATCCAGCCTGGCCTTGGCCAGGATCTGACCGTGGCACGTTCTGGGCAGGGGCCAGGGCAGGGAATGGTCCCCTCCAGCTGCTCATTTTTCCTGCTCTTGGCTCTCCTGCCTGGATTTGCTGCTTCTGTTTGACCCTGCCTTGTTTGGGCTTCGTGGGAGTTGGCTCAAAACCCCTTTTTGTTGATGTTGGGAGATGCTCTGGTGAATTCCTTCAGTGCTTTGAGACCTGTAAATGAGGAACTTTGCTCAACAGCAGAATTGTTTTGTTGTCCGAGTTTCAGAGGAAAAGCTTCATTAACAGAAAAATAAAAAATAGGCTACAGGAATTGATGCAGGTAAATTTTTACTGTAAAATTCGTGTAGAATAAGATCCCAACATTTCAGAGGAGTTTTTCCTTCTGGCTGCATGTGCTGCAGAGCAGCGAGAGGGGAGAGAGGGGCATCATGGAATAATTAGGGTTGGAAAACACCTCCAAGAACATCAAGTGCAACCTCTGACTGATACCCCCATGTCCTCTGAGCCAGACCACAGAGTCTCTGCTCATTGTTGGTGACTCCACCACCTCCCTGGGCAGCCTGGGCCCCTCTTTCAGGGAAGAAATTCCTCCTGATGTCCAACCTGAGTTCCCACAGCCAGACTGGGACGAGCATTACCTTCCTGTGCCTCTGCTCTGCTTCTCTTTTCTTTTTATTTTCTTTTCTTTTCTCTTCTCCTCCTGGTGTGCTTTGACAGCTTCCCCACTGATCCTGCCTCTTCCCCAGCTGTGAAGGCACTGGGCCTGCCAGACTGCACACTGCCCAGGTCCTTCCACTCCCAGTCCCACATTTGAAGTGTTGTCTGAAGGGCTCAGCTGGGGGACAATGCCTGGCATTTCTCAGAGTTCCCCGAGCTGAATTTCTCATCTCTGTTCCTCACTTTGCATTGCTTTTGGGCATTCTTTGAGTTCAGCAATTAAATATAAATCAAAAGGCTCTTGGTTCTCTGACATCCTTTACAGCTGATGTGTTCCAGCATCCCTGCTCTCCCTGGGGGCTGCTGGAGGGGCTTTGGGAGCAGCTCAGGCTGTGCTGGGCTCTGCAGGAGCCCGGGGGCAGCCCGGGCCAGGGCAGGAACAGCTCTGCTCCTGGGGTGTGAGCCTGGGGAAAAGGAGCCTCAGGGGGAACTTGTGGCTCTGCACAACCCCCTGCCAGGAGGGGATAGCCCCAGGTCCTACATGCAAATGCAGATGTGGATAAAGACTTTTATAAAGGCTATCCATGTCTTTAAAAGACTATGGTCTTTATAAAGGTTATCAATGTCACCCCATCCCGTTATTAGTAATTCCTGAGGGAGCTGGGAAGGGGCTGAGCCTGGAGAAAAGGAGGCTCAGGGGGGACCTTGTGGCTCTGCACAAGTCCCTGCCAGGAGGGGACAGCCCCAGGTCGGGCTCTGCTCCCAGGGAACAGGGACAGGAGGAGAGGGAATGGCCTCAGGCTGTGCTGGGGATGTTTAAATTGAATATCAGGAACAATTTCTCCCCTGAAGGGCTGTCCAGCCGTGGCACAGCTGCCCAGGGAGGTGATGGTGTCCCCATCCCTGGGGGGATCTCAAAGCCCCAGTGTGGCTGTGGCACTTGCTGTCATGGTCTGGTGGTGCACACAGCAGTGCTGCTGACCTGACAGAAATCCTGCAGATCTTTTTCACCCTTATCAGTTCCATGACTTTATTCACAGACCAAAAACCTGCTCCCTGGTCTCTGATTTTCCCCAGGAGTGGCAGGACAGTGACACCCTGGGCTCTGTCTGTGCTGCTAACTTTGAAAATTGCATTTCTGCTCCTGCTTGGCTTTCCCCCAGCCACAGCAGACTGTGGGAGCTGCTGGTTTTCTGTAATTCACTTGGGGTAGAGTAACCAACTCCTGATATTTGTGACTGGGGGCTTGGGTCAGTCAGGCAGCTGAGCATGTGCCTGATTTGTGCCACAGAATCCCAGAGTGGTTTGGGTTAAAGGCACCTCAGAGATCCCCCTGTCCCAAAGCCTGCCATGGGCAGGGGCAGCTTCCCCTGGAGGTGACCTTCAGTGGGGTTTGTGTGTCCTGGTTCCTCCAGGGGCAGGGGGACACGGGGCTTTGGTTGTGGTTCTGGTGCTTCAGCAGTAACAGGGAGTTCTGAAAGGACAATTCAGTCACAATATGGGCAGAATAAATGTGGTAACACAATTTTTACCTATTGGAATCACTTAAAAATTTCTGCTTAATCTAGACCTGTGCTGGCAGTAGCTGAGTGTGAAGCTGGTGCAGCTTGTGGGGAGCCCCACACCTGGCTGGCTTTGGGGGCAGACTGTGCTGTGAGACTGTAATAAAAGAGTTTATTGGCTGATGGAGCTCGTGGAGTGGGAGAACTGGGTACCAGACAGGGATTTTTGGCAAATCACCTTGCAAACTTTGTGTGTTCCTTTGTTTGCAGGAGAGCAAGTGATGTGCTTGCAAATGCTGCAGCTTCCTTCCCCTGCAGGGAGAGTTTAAGGGACAGAGAGTCCTGACCCCCGGGGCTGCTGAGGGATGAAGGGGAGGACGCTGCCTAACTGGAGCAGTTTGTGTATTTCCCGCGGGCCAGGCCAGGGTGGGAAGCTGCAGATCACGGGCACGAGGCAGAACAAAGCCCTGGTGTTTGTGGGCAGCAAAAGCTGACTTGCATTTTCTCTATATTGAACCCATAAAGCTTCACGATGAGCCTCAGCTCAGCACTTGCAGGGCCACTTCCCGAGCCTGGGGCATTGCAGGGAGCCCTGAGCCTGCTCTGGGCTGGCCACTGGGGACATCTCACCCTTGGCCAGGGGGGTTGTGGTGGGTCCCCCTGCCCTGGGGCCCTTTGCTGGGGTCAGGGGTGCAGCTCCCCCCGTGCTCCCTGTGCCCATGTCCCCATGGGACACAGAGAGCCTGGAGGGCCTGCCTGAAGCCTCCCCTCAGTCTGCCTGGCTGTGAACAACCCAGCTTTGATGGTCCTTCTATCAAAGACACGTTTTAAGTGGCGGTTTTGTTTAAAAAAATGCAGTTTTGTGATAAGTAAATCGCTCTCATTTTCTCCTAATGATAGAGTGCAGTGATATTGTTAAATTTGCTTTTCCATTTATGCACCATCATTTTGAAATCAGATCTGAAAACATCTTTTACCTTCAAACCTTTATTTTGCCTTCCCTTTGATTCCTGGCTTTTATTACCCATATCATTTAATTACACGTGAAGGCACTTTGCAGCAGAACCCCCGTGAAGGAGGGGCTTTACAGCAGCTTTGGCTTGGGCTCCACTGGAATTGTGATTTTTCTCTTCCCAAAGCTTAATTCAGCATTTAAATGCACCAGGGCTCGTCCTCACTCTTGCACAATTCCCTGCTGCCTGCAGATGCAGCTTTTTCTGGGATTGGGCAGGATCAGGCTCGTGTGCCAGGGGCTGCCCAGGGACGAGGCTCCCCAAGCCCTGTGCTGTGCTGGGTGTCACTGTGCCCACGTGCTGTCCCCTCTGGGCACTGCCAGGCCTGTGGCAGGTGCCACATTTTCTTTTTTTGCTGCTCCTGTTCCTGGCTAGGGCAGGTGGCTCTGGAGGATGAGCAGGAATAAATCCCCGAGGTGTCCTTGGGCAGCAGGTTGGGCTCTGTCCTGCAAGGGGGGCTCACCCCCAGGCTCCTGCCAGGTGTGAGGGGCTGCCCTCGGCCCAAGGCCACCTGCCACTGTCACAGGGCACTTGTGGGGACCAGGGGTCAGTGCCAGTGGGGCTGGGCTGGCTCCCACAGCCGCTGCCCCACGGTCCTGTGGCCACCCAAAGCCTGGCATAAATGGTGATTAACTCAACGAGAATTGCTCCGGGGGCTCTAATGGGCTTGTCACCAGCTCTGAGGGTGGTCAGGTGTGGGGGGATGCTGGAGGGAGGGAGGGTTTGACCTCCTGGTGCTCCAGAGCATCTCTCTGGGAGCTGCAGCTCCTGAGTCTGTCCTGGCAGCAGAGGGACCAAGCAAGGGAATGAATCTCCCTGCATCCTTCACCTGCTGCTCACTCTCCCTCCTGCTTTCCTCTCCAGCTTTCTCTGTGCTCCTTTAAGAGAGAGCAAAGCTCCTTAATGCCCCCAGCCATGAAACCCCCTCAGCTGTGTGACAAGGGCACATCTGTGGCCACGTTCTGGCAGGGCTCCCACCAGGGCTGGGTGCTGCAGGACCATCCCGGGGGGCACAGCTCTGGGGACACTTGCAGGGTCCAAATTACCTGGGGAAGCTCACCCTGCCCAGCCTGGATGTCCCAGCTGGCACAAACTGCTCCAGACTGAAGCAGTGCTGCCCTTGAGGATGCTCCGTGTGGAGGTGGAGCACTCCATCCCCCTCAGCATCTCAGCCTGGAACCATCTGCAGGTTAACTCCAGCCCCTGTTCCATCTGTGGGGAAGGCAGAGTTGTTTTAGAGCTGGAGCTGAAGGATCAGCAGCACTGGGAGCACGGCAGGCTCAGGTTGGCTCTTTGGCAGCAGCTCTGCATTTCAGAGTGGGAAGGATGAGGGGTTTGATTGATATTTATTGCAGCACACAGGAAGGCAGATCAATGCTGCAGCACACCCTGGCTGTGCCCAGGAGCCAGGCTGGGAGTCTGGCTGGAATTACTGATGGAGCTTCCCAGGAATGATGGGCAATAATGGGGGAGATGAAAAGAAAACAGAGAGAGAAGGGAGGCAGCTCAGTAAATCCGAGGTGGATCTGCTGAGTAGGCAGTGGAGCTGCAGCCTGTGACTGATGCCTCTGATAATTAAATATTCTTGGATCTCTGTGAGTGTTGCCATTGATAATTAAACGTTCTTGGGTGTTTGTGCATGAGTGTGGTGCCAGCAGCTCTGGAGGTGGGGAAGGATGTGCAGGAGCTCCTCAGGACTGAGTAGCATCCCTGGGAGGAGTCCAGGAGGACTGGGGGCAGGCAGGGGGGGCTGAGCATCCCCAGGGAAGGTGAGAGCCTGTCCTGGTGGTGCCCTGAGCTCCTGCTCCTCCCCAGGGCACCGGGGATGGGCTGCAGGGGAGTCTCAGCCCTGCCCTTCAGGGGTGCTGAACGTGGGGAGGGGTCCCTGTGACACCCACGGGAGCTGTGCCAGGGATGGGGCACCCACTGCTCTGTCAGCTGGACTTCTGGCAGTGGGGAAGGAGAAAACAAGAGAGACAGAGAGAGAAGGTGGCAGCAGAGAATGGGAGAGCAGATGGGATTCTGTTTGTGGGGGAGGGAGGATGTGCCACAGACTGGGAATGAGGGAACTGCCCAGGAGCAGTGGGTGGCTGTGCCCAGAGCCCCCCAAGGAGCCATCCCAGCCCCAGTTCTCCACCCTCCAGCAGAGCTGGGAATGCTCCTTGGTGGAGAGGGCAGTAGGGTCTGGCAGCTCCATCCTTCCTCATCAGTGCAGAAGGTGGAAGAGACATTGTTTAAAGCATCTGCTTCAGTATTTCTGAAGCTGTTGCTGGATTCATTCCAGATGAATCTAAATTGGAAGGTGTTGCAAGTGCCAGATGGAGCAGGGATATGTAAGGGGAGAAGCATGAAAGGCTTGGAATCACAGGCAATGTCTTTAAAGAGAGCCAGGAAAAGAAAAGCTCAACAGGCCTTGGGGGGCAGGAACCAAAGACCTGGTCCTTGGTGGGAAAGAAGGACATGAAAGGAGCCTTGACAAAGGATCCAGGAGCTGCAAGGCAGGTCAGAACAATTTCAGTGCTGCTTTTGGCCAGGATGTGCCTGGGTTGTTGTTCCTGAGCACTTCAGTTCAATTTTAGCCTGTTAGCCCTGCTGCAGCTTTGATGAACAAGAGGAGTGAGAAACAAATTCAGTGCCTCAGCCCTGGCCTGGGAAGCTCTGCTCCTCATCCTCTCCTCTTCCTGCACCTCCCTGCTTGTTCCTTTAATGGAAAAGCATGGAATCCTAAAGCATGGAATCCTTTAGGCTGGAAAAGCACTCTGAGATCCAGCCCAGCCATTACCCCACCACTAACCACAGCCCAGGTGCCACATCCACCACAGTTTGGAACTCTTCCAGGGATGCTGTTTCCACCACTTCCCAGGGCTTGACAGACCTTGTGTGAAGAAATTTTTCCTGATGTCCAATGTGAGCATCCCCTGGCACAAGCCGAGGCTTTTGTGTCCTGTTGGTTTGGGGATCATCCCCCCAGTGTGTCACTGCTGCTCCCCCAGCTGGGAGCTGGGAAGTTGGGAGTTGGAACCTGGTGTTTGGGCAGAATCCCTGGGGAGAAGGTGCAGAGGATCTCGTGGTGTTGGATGGTGCCAGGAGAATTTCAGCTCCTGTGGACACCATCCTTGTCCTTTATGTGAGTGGTGATAAATTGGGCCTGGGGGGGCACATACAACAGGACCTAATTCCATGTTCATCCTGCAGGAAAGTCATTCATAGCAATTATCTCAAGGAACAATGCTCACGAGCCTCTTCCAATTTTCAGTCAGTGTCCCTTCTGGAGAAATGAATCTTCTTGAAATCCAGTGAGACTGCTTTTCACCCACAAAATCGTTATTAGTTAAATTCTTCTTTGTTGGCATTACCATGGAAATGATGGTGCTGTCACGAGGCTGCAGTTCAGTTTTACTTTCTGTTTATATGATGTGTGATAGTGTCCAGCATTTCCAGAGGAATTTGTCACCACCACCACCAAAGGATTCGATGTGTCGTTATTGAGACAAGAACTGGAAACCATGGCAGACTTAGAGAAAGTCCAGAGCTGCTCCACGTCCCACCGTGCTGCTCTGGGAGTGTCCCAGAGCTCCAGGGCACAGCCCAGGATTAAACTCTCCAGGCCGGGTTAAACTCTCCCCGTGCCGATCCCGGGTGAATTGAGGACGGTCTGACCAGCAGGTGGAAGCAGAGAAAAAAAACCTCTCCAAGGCTCCTGTGTGAGCACTCTGCTCCCAGGGAAGCTGGTGTTTAAAACTGTGGCTCAGGTAAAATCCTGCAGCATTTCCTGAGCTTTGCACCTGCTCCAGCACAGCCTCATCCGTGTGATTTTTAACATGAGTTTTAACACCTCCCTCTGCCACTGACCATCACCAGCTTTTGGCTTCGTTTAGTTTTTCCCCACTTCTGTGTATTGTAAGCACCAGGAAAACAAACCTGTGTTTGGCCCCTGTGTTTGTGCTGTTATTTATTACCTTGTGCTGCTGTTTCCCTGGAGCAGAGCAGATCCTTGGGAAGCTTCAGGCCCGGGGTGAGAGGTGCAGGTGTTCAGTGTTCGCTCAGGGCTGGGGGGCAGGGTGTGGTGGCAGGATGGAGCCCAGGATGGTTTGGTGGTTTCAGGGCCCTGGGGAGTCACTGACAGCTGGTTTTTAGCAGGTATTTGGCTGTAAACTCAAACACAACGAGTTCCACCTCAACATGAGGAAAATCTTCTCTCCATGGAGGGGCAGAGCCCTGGAGCAGCTGCCCTGGAGTTTCCCTCTCTGGAGACATCCCAACCCCACCTGGATTATTCCTGTGTCACTGCTCCAGGTGACCCTCCCTGGGCAGGAGGTGGGACTGGGTGGTCTCCAGAGGTGCCCCCAGCCCCAAATACTCTTGGATTCTGTGATTTGTCTATAGAAAGTGCTGCTGCCTTGTCCTGCCCTCTCCTCCCACCTGTCCCTTCCAGTTAAGAAGAAGAGTCTTTGCCTGGGTGTGAGTGAGATCTGTCAGGGGCTGTGCTCACAGCTTGAGGGGGGCTTTGGGCTGTGCTTGTGGTGTCTGCTCAGTCAGAACTGGGGATTCAGCTCCATGACCATCACATCCCTTGTTTTCTGTGCTGAGGGTTCAGTTCCTGCTGCTCTGGTTGGGAAGTGAGGCACTGGGGGATGGCTCCCAGGGCTGTGAGTGTGATCAGTTCATCTCTGGCTGCTGGGTAATGAAATCATGGTGCACGTCAGGCACTGGCCATCCTCAGGAGCAGAAGGGATGTTTTACCCTTGTTCTGGATCAGTGTAACTCAATCAGGTATCTAAATGTATATAAAGGTTCTTTCTCCTCGGGAAAAGGTTTAATTCCTTTGCCATTGCAGAGTTTTTAGTTTTATCACTTCCAAGCATTGGCTGTGTTTGCAGAGGGGTAAAAAAGCATTGCAAAAGGAAATAAATACCAAAATGTAATGCTTTATGCATAATAAAAGTGCATTTAAGCTCTAACATGTCGTATAATCGTTCAGCCATGTCACAGACTGATGAATTCCTGAGCACAGACACTTCAAAGGGGAGTATCAATGTGAAATCTGGAATAAAGATCCCAAAGCAGGAGCCAGCTCATTGGTTTAATGGGTCTTTCTGCCTCTCAGTGTTCAGTGCTCCACACTTGGGAGTTCAGGAGATCACAAACTTCCCTGAGCTGGGGCCGTGCTGAAGGAAGCTCCGTGTGGATTTTACAGCAGAATGTTTGTACCAGCAGGGAAAGGCTGCTCCTGTTCTTAAAATATTTACAGATTTCTGTGATTTTCTACAGGGGGAAAATTAACCTTGTTAGTGTCAGCTGAGGCGTGGTAGAGCTCTCCAGCAGTTGTTCTCACTCCCTTATTAGGGAGATCTTCATATCAGTCCCGGGTTTATGGATTGTAATGGAGCTGCTGTAACAGCAGTAATTGGGGAAATTAGTTTGGACGGTGGCATTAATATTCATGCATCCCTGCAACAGCTCCCTGCTAATTAGTGTCTCTTCCTGCTCGATTATGGTGGCAGAATGGGGTGGGATAAATCTCTGGGGTTAACTGGTGCTCGGAGTGGTCACACGTGGGAGCTGCAGGACGCTGGGGGTGCTGGTGCTGGAGCTGTGACATTCCTGGGAGGAGCAGGGATCATCCCAGCCCCATGTGGAGCCCCAAA
>JANPWX010020525.1:0-11120 GCA_024734555.1 Trochalopteron elliotii | reverse complement strand
CCCTGCTCTGGGGTGGTGAACAGGAGAGCTGGAGAGGGACTGGGGACAAGGGATGGAGGGACAGGACACAGGGAATGGCTTCCCACTACCAGAGGGTGGGGTTGGATGGGAGATTGGGCAGGAATTGTTCCCTGGGAGGGTGGGCAGGCCCTGGCACAGGGTGCCCAGAGCAGCTGTAGCTGCCCCTGGATCCCTGGCAGTGCCCAAGGCCAGGTTGGAGCAGCCTGGGACAGTGGGAGGTGTCCCTGCCATGGCAGGGGTGGCACTGGGTGACCTTTCATGTCCCTGCCATCCCAAGGCAGGGTGGGCTCCCTGCCCAGGGGCTCAGCAGGGGCAGCTCCCTGCAGCCATGGCAGGCACAGCCCTCAGCTGGACCCAGGGGCAGCAGGGGGAGGTGAAGACACGAGCAGGGGTGAACTAATAAAAGTGTCACTTCAGAGCCTCCCACGTTCCTCCCAGGAAAAGCCAGTTAACACAATCAGAGCATCTGGGATTAGATTGGGGCCCAGTCCCTGGGACTGTGATGCTCCTCCTGGGAGCACGCAGGGGGAGGGAATAAATAAATAGCTAATTTTTTACCCACTTAGCTGCCAGCCCTGGCAATGCCTGCCCAGCGAGACAGAGGAGATTGAAATATATGAACCTGTGGCAGAGCTTCTTTAATATTCCCAGAGCCCAGCTCAGGAGCTCTGCTGCTCCTGGGGTGACAGATCCATCACAGGCAGCAAAATGCAATTTAAATACTCTCGTGGCAGGAAAGTTATATGGTCTGAAACTTCGGTGTCTGAGTTACCTTTCCTTAATCACATTTTTAAAGCCGTGGAGATCATTTGTGTGATTATTTGGAGGCTGAGGGATGCACAGCCAAGGAAGGTGTGGGGGAGAGCAGGGAATTCCTGCCCAGTATCCCATTCCCTGTGTGCTGCCCCTCCACCTGCAGCCCCTGCCCCTCCTCGGGGATGAATCCGTGGGAGCCTCAGTGCCAAGTGCTGTGATCTTCTCCCCCATCTGCTCCTGGTTGCCGTGGGGTTGCAGCAGGATCAGAGCAGCCGTGGGTGTAGGAGTGGGGCTGGAGCTCAGGGCTGCACACCCAGGGCCCTTCCCCAGCCGGGGGAAATGCCCTCCCCGAAATTCCCAGCAGGAATTGTTCCCTTCCTTCCCTCTCATCTCCTCAGAGCCGCCTCTGGCCTGCATCCCCGAGCGTGTAACCTTTTATTTTCACTTTTAAAATTCAAATTAGTCATTCTGGAGCATCTCGGAGCCGGCTGATGACTCACAGCTCCTGCACTGCTCCGAGCTGGCAGAGCACAGAGCTGCTCTGGCTGGGGCCTGATTTGGGGGATGAATTCTTCCCCACATAATTACCGTGGTGGAGAGATTTCCCCCTTTCCCTGGGAAATGTCAGGCTGCTCCAAACGGATCCACTCTTGGCTGAGAGCTGCACAAACCCCCATCCAAATGGGGACAAAGCCAACGACCAAAAACCCTGGGTGTGTTCTGATTAGGAAATGCAGAAGCCTTAGAGTGATTTATCATCTTTGTATCGGAAAAAAAAATTATTGTGGGGGATGAAACGAGGAGAGGGTGCAAATTGGAGATGTTCTGGTCAGGTATTTCCATACCCACGTGTCCCATTTTTCATGACTGGGATGTTTTCTTGCTCTGGGTGAGATTCACCCCGGGGTTAAAGCTTCCCTTTGGGAGCCTTTCCATGTCGCTATTTTTTCCTTTGCAAGTGTAACTATTGATTTTGGCCTGAATAATATTTTTAAAAAGGCTTCGAGGGGCGTAATAAACCAGGGAGGGAGCTTTGCTGTGATACATCAGCCCATAATCTGTAAATCAATGAAAAACTTTATTTAACGGCCCGAGAACTAAACGGATTCAACGTAATTAGTGCTGCAAGCTGTAAAAGATATTTATGAGAATTAAATTTTAATATGTATTTCCTGAAGGCACCATAAAGCTGCTTCTCCCTGAGACAAAGGTGGCACCTCCTGTTTGTGCCCCAGCCCCAGGAGGGAGGGAGGAGCAGGGTGGGGGCAGAATCGTCTCAGGGTTTCTGTGATCCCTCCCTCTCCACCCCAGCACTGGGCTGTTCTCACAGCAAGGCTTTCTGCTGTTGGTATTCTCAACCAGAGATCCCCAGCTTTCAGGGAAATACACATTTTTAGGAAATGCACCTTTTTAGGAAATACATTTTAATGGAATGCAGCATCTTCTCTCTCCTGGAGTTTTTCCCATCTCCACAGCATCAGGGATGTTCTTTCCCTTTGCTCCTGCCCTCAGTGCTCACCTCTCACCATCCCAGCCTGTTCCATCCCCATCCAGCCTGGCTTTGGCCAGGATCTGACCGTGGCACGTTCTGGGCAGGGGCCAGGGCAGGGAATGGTCCCCTCCAGCTGCTCATTTTTCCTGCTCTTGGCTCTCCTGCCTGGATTTGCTGCTTCTGTTTGACCCTGCCTTGTTTGGGCTTCGTGGGAGTTGGCTCAAAACCCCTTTTTGTTGATGTTGGGAGATGCTCTGATGAATTCCTTCAGTGCTTTGAGACCTGTAAATGAGGAACTTTGCTCAACAGCAGAATTGTTTTGTTGTCCGAGTTTCAGAGGAAAAGCTTCATTAGCAGAAAAATAAAAAATAGGCTACAGGAATTGATGCAGGTAAATTTTTACTGTAAAATTCGTGTAGAATAAGATCCCAACATTTCAGAGGAGTTTTTCCTTCTGGCTGCATGTGCTGCAGAGCAGTGAGAGGGGAGGGAGGGGCATCATGGAATAATTAGGGTTGGAAAACACCTCCAAGAACATCACGTGCAACCTCTGACTGATACCCCCATGTCCTCTGAGCCAGACCACAGAGTCTCTGCTCATTGCTGGTGACTCCACCACCTCCCTGGGCAGCCTGGGCCCCTCTTTCAGGGAAGAAATTCCTCCTGACGTCCAACCTGAGTTCCCACAGCCAGACTGGGACGAGCATTACCTTCCTGTGCCTCTGCTCTGCTTCTCTTTTCTTTTTATTTTCTTTTCTTTTCTCTTCTCCTCCTGGTGTGCTTTGACAGCTTCCCCACTGATCCTGCCTCTTCCCCAGCTGTGAAGGCACTGGGCCTGCCACACTGCACACTGCCCAGGTCCTTCCACTCCCAGTCCCACATTTGAAGTGTTGTCTGAAGGGCTCAGCTGGGGGACAAGGCCTGGCATTTCTCAGAGTTCCCCGAGCTGAATTTCTCATCTCTGTTCCTCACTTTGCATTGCTTTTGGGCATTCTTTGAGTTCAGCAATTAAATATAAATCAAAAGGCTCTTGGTTCTCTGACATCCTTTACAGCTGATGTGTTCCAGCATCCCTGCTCTCCCTGGGGGCTGCTGGAGGGGCTTTGGGAGCAGCTCAGGCTGTGCTGGGCTCTGCAGGAGCCCGGGGGCAGCCCGGGCCAGGGCAGGAACAGCTCTGCTCCTGGGGTGTGAGCCTGGGGAAAAGGAGCCTCAGGGGGAACTTGTGGCTCTGCACAACCTCCTGCCAGGAGGGGACAGCCCCAGGTCCTACATGCAAATGCAGATGTGGATAAAGACTTTTATAAAGGCTATCCATGTCTTTAAAAGACTATGGTCTTTATAAAGGTTATCAATGTCACCCCATCCCATTATTAGTAATTCCTGAGGCATTCCAGAGAATTCCTGAGGGATCTGGGAAGGGGCTGAGCCTGGAGAAAAGGAGGCTCAGGGGGGACCTTGTGGCTCTGCACAAGTCCCTGCCAGGAGGGGACAGCCCCAGGTCGGGCTGTGCTCCCAGGGAACAGGGACAGGAGGAGAGGGAACGGCCTCAGGCTGTGCTGGGGATGTTTAAATTGAATATCAGGAACAATTTCTCCCCTGAAGGGCTGTCCAGCCATGGCACAGCTGCCCAGGGAGGTGATGGTGTCCCCATCCCTGGGGGGATCTCAAAGCCCCAGTGTGGCTGTGGCACTTGCTGTCATGGTCTGGTGGTGCACACAGCAGTGCTGCTGACCTGACAGAAATCCTGCAGATCTTTTTCACCCTTATCAGTTCCATGACTTTATTCACAGACCAAAAACCTGCTCCCTGGTCTCTGATTTTCCCCAGGAGTGGCAGGACAGTGGCACCCTGGGCTCTGTCTGTGCTGCTAACTTTGAAAATTGCATTTCTGCTCCTGCTTGGCTTTCCCCCAGCCACAGCAGACTGTGGGAGCTGCTGGTTTTCTGTAATTCACTTGGGGTAGAGTAACCAACTCCTGCTATTTGTGACTGTGGGCTTGGGTCGGTCAGGCAGCTGAGCATGTGCCTGATTTGTGCCACAGAATCCCAGAGTGGTTTGGGTTAAAGGCACCTCGGAGATCCCCCTGTCCCAAAGCCTGCCATGGGCAGGGGCAGCTTCCCCTGGACGTGACCTTCAGTGGGGTTTGTGTGTCCTGGTTCCTCCAGGGGCAGGGGGACACTGGGCTTTGGTTGTGGTTCTGGTGCTTCAGCAGTAACAGGGAGTTTGAAAGGACAATTCAGTCACAATATGGGCAGAATAAATGTGGTAACACAATTTTTACCTATTGGAATCACTTAAAAATTTCTGCTTAATCTAGACCTGTGCTGGCAGTAGCTGAGTGTGAAGCTGGTGCAGCTTGTGGGGAGCCCCACACCTGGCTGGCTTTGGGGGCAGACTGTGCTGTGAGACTGTAATAAAAGAGTTTATTGGCTGATGGAGCTCGTGGAGTGGGAGAACTGGGTACCAGACAGGGATTTTTGGCAAATCACCTTGCAAACTTTGTGTGTTCCTTTGTTTGCAGGAGAGCAAGTGATGTGCTTGCAAATGCTGCAGCTTCCTTCCCCTGCAGGGAGAGTTTAAGGGACAGAGAGTCCTGACCCCCGGGGCTGCTGAGGGATGAAGGGGAGGACGCTGCCTAACTGGAGCAGTTTGTGTATTTCCCGCGGGCCAGGCCAGGGTGGGAAGCTGCAGATCACGGGCACGAGGCAGAACAAAGCCCTGGTGTTTGTGGGCAGCAAAAGCTGACTTGCATTTTCTCTATATTGAACCCATAAAGCTTCACGATGAGCCTCAGCTCAGCACTTGCAGGGCCACTTCCCGAGCCTGGGGCATTGCAGGGAGCCCTGAGCCTGCTCTGGGCTGGCCGCTGGGGACATCTCACCCTTGGCCAGGGGGGTTGTGGTGGGTCCCCCTGCCCTGGGGCCCTTTGCTGGGGTCAGGGGTGCAGCTCCCCCCGTGCTCCCTGTGCCCATGTCCCCATGGGACACAGAGAGCCTGGAGGGCCTGCCTGAAGCCTCCCCTCAGTCTGCCTGGCTGTGAACAACCCAGCTTTGATGGTCCTTCTATCAAAGACACGTTTTAAGTGGCGGTTTTGTTTAAAAAAATGCAGTTTTGTGATAAGTAAATCGCTCTCATTTTCTCCTAATGATAGAGTGCAGTGATATTGTTAAATTTGCTTTTCCATTTATGCACCATCATTTTGAAATCAGATCTGAAAACATCTTTTACCTTCAAACCTTTATTTTGCCTTCCCTTTGATTCCTGGCTTTTATTACCCATATCATTTAATTACACGTGAAGGCACTTTGCAGCAGAACCCCCGTGAAGGAGGGGCTTTACAGCAGCTTTAGCTTGGGCTCCACTGGAATTGTGATTTTTCTCTTCCCAAAGCTTAATTCAGCATTTAAATGCACCAGGGCTCGTCCTCACTCTTGCACAATTCCCTGCTGCCTGCAGATGCAGCTTTTTCTGGGATTGGGCAGGATCAGGCTCGTGTGCCAGGGGCTGCCCAGGGATGAGGCTCCCCAAGCCCTGTGCTGTGCTGGGTGTCACTGTGCCCACGTGCTGTCCCCTCTGGGCACTGCCAGGCCTGTGGCAGGTGCCACATTTTCTTTTTTTGCTGCTCCTGTTCCTGGCTAGGGCAGGTGGCTCTGGAGGATGAGCAGGAATAAATCCCCGAGGTGTCCTTGGGCAGCAGGTTGGGCTCTGTCCTGCAAGGGGGGCTCACCCCCAGGCTCCTGCCAGGTGTGAGGGGCTGCCCTCGGCCCAAGGCCACCTGCCACTGTCACAGGGCACTTGTGGGGACCAGGGGTCAGTGCCAGTGGGGCTGGGCTGGCTCCCACAGCCGCTGCCCCACGGTCCTGTGGCCACCCAAAGCCTGGCATAAATGGTGATTAACTCAACGAGAATTGCTCCGGGGGCTCTAACGGGCTTGTCACCAGCTCTGAGGGTGGTCAGGTGTGGGGGATGCTGGAGGGAGGGAGGGTTTGACCTCCTGGTGCTCCAGAGCATCTCTCTGGGAGCTGCAGCTCCTGAGTCCGTCCTGGCAGCAGAGGGACCAAGCAAGGGAATGAATCTCCCTGCATCCTTCACCTGCTGCTCACTCTCCCTCCTGTTTTCCTCTCCAGCTTTCTCTGTGCTCCTTTAAGAGAGAGCAAAGCTCCTTAATGCCCCCAGCCATGAAACCCCCTCAGCTGTGTGACAAGGGCACAACTGTGGCCACGTTCTGGCAGGGCTCCCACCAGGGCTGGGTGCTGCAGGACCATCCCGGGGGGCACAGCTCTGGGGACACTTGCAGGGTCCAAATTACCTGGGGGAGCTCACCCTGCCCAGCCTGGATGTCCCAGCTGGCACAAACTGCTCCAGACTGAAGCAGTGCTGCCCTTGAGGATGCTCCGTGTGGAGGTGGAGCACTCCATCCCCCTCAGCATCTCAGCCTGGAACCATCTGCAGGTTAACTCCAGCCCCTGTTCCATCTGTGGGGAAGGCAGAGTTGTTTTAGAGCTGGAGCTGAAGGATCAGCAGCACTGGGAGCACGGCAGGCTCAGGTTGGCTCTTTGGCAGCAGCTCTGCATTTCAGAGTGGGAAGGATGAGGGGTTTGATTGATATTTATTGCAGCACACAGGAAGGCAGATCAATGCTGCAGCACACCCTGGCTGTGCCCAGGAGCCAGGCTGGGAGTCTGGCTGGAATTACTGATGGAGCTTCCCAGGAATGATGGGCAATAATGGGGGAGATGAAAAGAAAACAGAGAGAGAAGGGAGGCAGCTCAGTAAATCCGAGGTGGATCTGCTGAGTAGGCAGTGGAGATGCAGCCTGTGACTGATGCCTCTGATAATTAAATATTCTTGGATCTCTGTGAGTGTTGCCATTGATAATTAAACGTTCTTGGGTGTTTGTGCATGAGTGTGGTGCCAGCAGCTCTGGAGGTGGGGAAGGATGTGCAGGAGCTCCTCAGGACTGAGTAGCATCCCTGGGAGGAGTCCAGGAGGACTGGGGGCAGGCAGGGGGGGCTGAGCATCCCCAGGGAAGGTGAGAGCCTGTCCTGGTGGTGCCCTGAGCTCCTGCTCCTCCCCAGGGCACCGGGGATGGGCTGCAGGGGAGTCTCAGCCCTGCCCTTCAGGGGTGCTGAACGTGGGGAGGGGTCCCTGTGACACCCACGGGAGCTGTGCCAGGGATGGGGCACCCACTGCTCTGTCAGCTGGACTTCTGGCAGTGGGGAAGGAGAAAACAAGAGAGACAGAGAGAGAAGGTGGCAGCAGAGAATGGGAGAGCAGATGGGATTCTGTTTGTGGGGGAGGGAGGATGTGCCACAGACTGGGAATGAGGGAACTGCCCAGGAGCAGTGGGTGGCTGTGCCCAGAGCCCCCCAAGGAGCCATGCCAGCCCCAGCCCCAGTTCTCCACCCTCCAGCAGAGCTGGGAATGCTCCTTGGTGGAGAGGGCAGTAGGGTCTGGCAGCTCCCTCCTTCCTCATCAGTGCAGAAGGTGGAAGAGACATTGTTTAAAGCATCTGCTTCAGTATTTCTGAAGCTGTTGCTGGATTCATTCCAGATGAATCTAAATTGGAAGGTGTTGCAAGTGCCAGATGGAGCAGGGATATGTAAGGGGAGAAGCATGAAAGGCTTGGAATCACAGGCAATGTCTTTAAAGAGAGCCAGGAAAAGAAAAGCTCAACAGGCCTTGGGGGGCAGGAACCAAAGACCTGGTCCTTGGTGGGAAAGAAGGACATGAAAGGAGCCTTGACAAAGGATCCAGGAGCTGCAAGGCAGGTCAGAACAATTTCAGTGCTGCTTTTGGCCAGGATGTGCCTGGGTTGTTGTTCCTGAGCACTTCAGTTCAATTTTAGCCTGTTCATCAAAGCTGCAGCAGGGCTAACAAGAGGAGTGAGAAACAAATTCAGTGCCTCAGCCCTGGCCTGGGAAGCTCTGCTCCTCATCCTCTCCTCTTCCTGCACCTCCCTGCTTGTTCCTTTAATGGAAAAGCATGGAATCCTAAAGCATGGAATCCTTTAGGCTGGAAAAGCACTCTGAGATCCAGCCCAGCCATTACCCCACCACTAACCACAGCCCAGGTGCCACATCCACCCCAGTTTGGAACTCTTCCAGGGATGCTGTTTCCACCACTTCCCAGGGCTTGACAGGCCTTGTGTGAAGAAATTTTTCCTGATGTCCAGTGTGAGCATCCCCTGGCACAAGCCGAGGCTTTTGTGTCCTGTTGGTTTGGGGATCATCCCCCCAGTGTGTCACTGCTGCTCCCCCAGCTGGGCTGTGTCTGTTGGATGATGCCAGGAGAATTTCAGCTCCTGTGGACACCATCCTTGTCCTTTATGTGAGTGGTGATAAATTGGGCCGGGGGGGGCACATACAACAGGACCTAATTCCATGTTCATCCTGCAGGAAAGTCATTCATAGCAATTATCTCAAGGAACAATGCTCACGAGCCTCTTCCAATTTTCAGTCAGTGTCCCTTCTGGAGAAATGAATCTTCTTGAAATCCAGTGAGACTGCTTTTCACCCACAAAATCGTTATTAGTTAAATTCTTCTTTGTTGGCATTACCATGGAAATGATGGTGCTGTCACGAGGCTGCAGTTCAGTTTTACTTTCTGTTTACATGATGTGTGATAGTGTCCAGCATTTCCAGAGGAATTTGTCACCACCACCACCAAAGGATTCGATGTGTCGTTATTGAGACAAGAACTGGAAACCATGGCAGACTTAGAGAAAGTCCAGAGCTGCTCCATGTCCCACCGTGCTGCTCTGGGAGTGTCCCAGAGCTCCAGGGCACAGCCCAGGATTAAACTCTCCAGGCCGGGTTAAACTCTCCCCGTGCCGATCCCGGGTGAATTGAGGACGGTCTGACCAGCAGGTGGAAGCAGAGAAAAAAAACCTCTCCAAGGCTCCTGTGTGAGCACTCTGCTCCCAGGGAAGCTGGTGTTTAAAACTGTGGCTCAGGTAAAATCCTGCAGCATTTCCTGAGCTTTGCACCTGCTCCAGCACAGCCTCATCCGTGTGATTTTTAACATGAGTTTTAACACCTCCCTCTGCCACTGACCATCACCAGCTTTTGGCTTCGTTTAGTGTTTCCCCACTTCTGTGTATTGTAAGCACCAGGAAAACAAACCTGTGTTTGGCCCCTGTGTTTGTGCTGTTATTTATTACCTTGTGCTGCTGTTTCCCTGGAGCAGAGCAGATCCTTGGGAAGCTTCAGGCCCGGGGTGAGAGGTGCAGGTGTTCAGAGTTTGCTCAGGGCTGGGGGGCAGGGTGTGGTGGCAGGATGGAGCCCAGGATGGTTTGGTGGTTTCAGGGCCCTGGGGAGTCACTGACAGCTGGTTTTTAGCAGGTATTTGGCTGTAAACTCAAACACAACGAGTTCCACCTCAACATGAGGAAAATCTTCTCTCCATGGAGGGGCAGAGCCCTGGAGCAGCTGCCCTGGAGTTTCCCTCTCTGGAGACATCCCAACCCCACCTGGATTATTCCTGTGTCACTGCTCCAGGTGACCCTCCCTGGGCAGGAGGTGGGACTGGGTGGTCTCCAGAGGTGCCCCCAGCCCCAAATACTCTTGGATTCTGTGATTTGTCTATAGAAAGTGCTGCTGCCTTGTCATGCCCTCTCCTCCCACCTGTCCCTTCCAGTTAAGAAGAAGAGTCTTTGCCTGGGTGTGAGTGAGATCTGTCAGGGGCTGTGCTCACAGCTTGAGGGGGGCTTTGGGCTGTGCTTGTGGTGTCTGCTCAGTCAGAACTGGGGATTCAGCTCCATGACCATCACATCCCTTGTTTTCTGTGCTGAGGGTTCAGTTCTTGCTGCTCTGGTTGGGAAGTGAGGCACTGGGGGATGGCTCCCAGGGCTGTGAGTGTGATCAGTTCATCTCTGGCTGCTGGGTAATGAAATCATGGTGCACGTCAGGCACTGGCCATCCTCAGGAGCAGAAGGGATGTTTTACCCTTGTTCTGGATCAGTGTAACTCAATCAGGTATCTAAATGTATATAAAGGTTCTTTCTCCTCGGGAAAAGGTTTAATTCCTTTGCCATTGCAGAGTTTTTAGTTTTATCACTTCCAAGCATTGGCTGTGTTTGCAGAGGGGTAAAAAAGCATTGCAAAAGGAAATAAATACCAAAATGTAATGCTTTATGCATAATAAAAGTGCATTTAAGCTCTAACATGTCGTATAATCGTTCAGCCATGTCACAGACTGATGAATTCCTGAGCACAGACACTTCAAAGGGGAGTATCAATGTGAAATCTGGAATAAAGATCCCAAAGCAGGAGCCAGCTCATTGGTTTAATGGGTCTTTCTGTCTCTCAGTGTTCAGTGCTCCACACTTGGGAGTTCAGGAGATCACAAACTTCCCTGAGCTGGGGCCGTGCTGAAGGAAGCTCCGTGTGGATTTTACAGCAGAATGTTTGTACCAGCAGGGAAAGGCTGCTCCTGTTCTTAAAATATTTACAGATTTCTGTGATTTTCTACAGGGGGAAAATTAACCTTGTTAGTGTCAGCTGAGGCGTGGTAGAGCTCTCCAGCAGTTGTTCTCACTCCCTTATTAGGGAGATCTTCATATCAGTCCCGGGTTTATGGATTGTAATGGAGCTGCTGTAACAGCAGTAATTGGGGAAATTAGTTTGGACGGTGGCATTAATATTCATGCATCCCTGCAACAGCTCCCTGCTAATTAGTGTCTCTTCCTGCTCGATTATGGTGGCAGAATGGGGTGGGATAAATCTCTGGGGTTAACTGGTGCTCGGAGTGGTCACACGTGGGAGCTGCAGGACGCTGGGGGTGCTGGTGCTGGAGCTGTGACATTCCTGGGAGGAGCAGGGATCATCCCAGCCCCATGTGGAGCCCCAAA
>JANPWX010020521.1:908940-1148447 GCA_024734555.1 Trochalopteron elliotii | reverse complement strand
GGTGTCAAAGATACTAAAGGAAATGAAGAAGCTGTACTATACAGGCACAATTTTATTTTTTTCATCTGGTCACGTGAAAAGAATGTCTGCATTCTTTTCATGGTCTGCAAAGAAAACTACTTTTCTTTAAATGAAAAGGAGACCAACAGACAGGGAAGGGTGTAGGGCACAAATGGTCAGGGACAGAATAATGAATTGTTGACTTTGCAGGTAAAATTTGATCAGTGTAAAGGAACTGGGTGAGGCAAGAGGGGCTGCTGCTCTGCCCTTCAGAATGCTTTTACCTGACCACTACCCCATCAAACAGCCTGGAGTGTGAAAAGAATAGGTAGGGAGACCAGCTCCTTTTAATGCCTTTATTAAGATCAGCTGTAGGTGGGGGCTTGAGGGATTGCACACTGCTGCTGCTCCCAATGGATGATGCAGAGAAGGAAGAGATCAGCTCTGTGACACAGCAAGGCTGTGGTTCCCTCTTCACAAGAGTCCCTGGGATAAACCCTAAGAAAATAAAGGGGTGTTGGGAGGTCTAGGGAAGTCCTGTGTAGAAAGTACTTTGTAAGTTATGGTGACAAGCTCTGATTGGTATGAGGTTCCCTATGGTTCTGCCAACCCAGAGTGGGTATTTTTAGTTCTAGATTTTGTGTTGGCTCGTTGTTTTTTTAGGGGTTTTATGTCCGAATAGTGTCCCATGAGCACTTGAGGCTTTTTCATTTGCATGTCGGGTGGTTGTCATCTGTTGCCATGCGGGAAGCGGCAGGGAGAGGCAGCGAGGAAAGGATACAGTTACAAAGAAAGGGGTCTCAGATAATTAACATGTAACAGAGAAAACATTTAGGAAAGGTATTTCTAATTACAATAACAATAGGTCTGAGCTAAACGGTACTTAACAGAGAAAAGCCTTACCACAGACAAGGTAAACAGTATCTAACTGAGAAGGCACTTTACTTTAACTGAACTCAGAAGCTTGTATTTTATTTCTCACAGAGTGCAAACACGGGGCCACAGAAAACACTGGGGTTTGTTGCCTTCCACAGACCGGCCAAAGCCGCAGCCAAAGCAGCACCCCCGGATGAGGGAGCCAGGCCCTGTCCAGCCCAAGGAGAACAAGTGATCCTCGGGGCGGGTTTGGGTCGTCCCGCACTCAGCGACCCCCGGCAGAGAGGGCAGCTGGCCCCGGGCCGGTGACACCGCCCGCTCGCTGCCGGTGGGTCCCGCCGTGATCCCAGCGCCAGACAATACCGTGCGCAGGCGGGAGCTCCGAGCCTCAGTCGCCCTCTTCTCGCTCCGAGCCCCTGCGGGGACCCGGCCCAGGTGTCCCTCCGCAGGCGGTGAGTGCAGGGCCGGCAGGGCTCCCGCCCCAGCCTTATGCTGCCGCTCTCACTTTGAAGGCGCGACAGGACCGGGGATCACAGACGCCCGAGGCAGCATCGCCTTATCCACCTCCTCCTCTTCCTCCTCCTCCTGCAGAGCGGGGCGCATGATGGCGGCAGCCTCCGTAGCGGAGGTGAGCAGCGCCGGCAGCAGCAGCACCGACACCTCCAGCACGGGCGAGGAGGAAAGGATGAGGCGCCTCTTCCAGACCTGCAACGGCGGTGGGGATGGCTTCAGCAGCAGGTAGCGACAGCAGGAGGCGGCTCTTTGCTGGTATGGAGCTGACCCGTCCTTCCCCTTGCCCCAAGTTCCCCGGCGCTCAAATTGTGGGCGAGTTGGAACAGTGGCGGGAGCTCCACGGCGCCCGCCCTGCTGCCGCTGGCACAGGAGCCAGGGGCTTTAGCGGGGCTTCGGCACCAAGAGCGTCCCGGGACAGCGGGCGAGCCCTGCCCGCAGCACTTCCACGTCCGCCGGGGCTGAAAGGTGATGCCTCCAATCCTGGATTTTATCACCTCGTGCCCCGGGCAGGTGGTTTTTGCAAGTAAACACACACAAAGCCGGTCGTGGGTAATCTAGGAGAAAACTCGTACTGTTCTCCTGGATTTTATGATTTTGTTTTGTCAGACGTTTTAATCAATACTCTTGTTACACAGTTTCGCTTAAATTCCTCTGCTGGTCTGCAGAGAGTTTGAGGAGCGTCACCCAGGCTGATGGATTTTGGTGAAGAAGGGTGAGCTTGTACATTTGCAGCAGGTAGTTGGAAATGAGCCATAGTGGAATGTTGATGTGTCTGGAAGCACTGGTAGTGTGTTTTGGTTAGGAGTTGGTTTTGTGGTAATGGCATTTCTGAGCTCTCACGCCATAATTTCAAAACTACTGAACTTCAAAAGGCAGGATTTGCTAGAGGAACTTGCATTTTCAAAGTGAAACTTGTGCTACTGCTTGCAATTAGCAAGTGCCTCTAGAGAACTGGGACAGTGAGGGAATTCCTTAAGTCTGCCATTTAACCTGTGCTAAAAATGACCCTATAATATTGGCTTTGGCATTTGTGTATTAGTCTTTATATGTGGTTATTGGTTGTAAGTATAGCATAATTTATAATCCCTTTTAGCTGCTTGCTAATATAACCTAATTTCTCATATTAAGTATGCACTGTATAGCTCATGGAAATAGTAGTGTGATGACTACATTATGTTCATGTGTATGTCTTATAGCTGTGAAAAACGGAGTTCACTTTCCTGGTAAATTTTAAGAAATAGGTTTAATAATAAAAAATAAGACAATTAGGAAACAAAACAGCAAAGATACTCTTTCTATTGCATCAGTCTTGTTGAATATTCAAACTTTTCTACAAACTAGTTTCCATATTCCAGGAACTGCTTAACATCGCCCCTCCTTGGGTCTGCCTTTCTAGAGCATGCGTGTTTCTTGGCTGTGTCTTCATGATCACCTCCAGCTTGGGCCTTGGTCTATAATTTCTTCAGATGGTAGATGCTGATAGTTGGTCTATCAATAGCAGGGTCTTCTTTATATGTTCACTGGAGGTTATCCCAGCCAAACAGATAGTTTAAGCATACTATATTAATGCAACATAACTTTCTAATATAACACATATAGTATTCATTTCAATATTTGTGAAAAGCCAATCATATAATATATGTTTACAACATAGCTTATAGAACTAATAATGTGATGCATGTATTGTACTGTAGGCTTTAGCAAAATATAAAACGTTAAATATTTCTATGTTACTGAGAGAACTGTGTAAAGCAATTAGGTTGTTTCCCACATCTGTTGACTGACCTCTCCAAGTGATAAGGGTGTCACAAACCAGAGCACCAGAGAAGAATTAGAGAAAAATTTGTTAACTGTTCATTATCCGGGAAGTGTAAAACAACAGGATGAAGCTACAAGAAGAAATAAAATATATTGACCTGATCTGCAGGATATCATGTAGATGCACTAGAGTGGAAAACCACAACAAAGAAAAGTTTCTACAACTTGAAAAGCTACCAAGAATGTTTAAATAATGCATGAAACTTATGAATATGTATGTACCTAAGTAAAGTAACAGTATATAGGTAACAGTGTCTCAATGTACTGGTGTGTTCATTGGCTGATAGCCAGGAACACCCCAGCACTGGACATTGTCCTTCTTTATTCCCTTATTAAACTTTTGAAAAATATTCTGAAATTGAATTTTCATTTTTTAATACCTGTAACCTACAAACAGGACTCCACAGAACGGCTAAATAAACTTCAATCCCCACTGCTATCTCTTTGGAGCCAGAAGGTTGTTGAAAATCTGCAACAACTGGCAGTCACTTAAAAAAATAAAGTTCAAGGGTTGTGATATTTCTTATCAAAAGAGCTCCCTAAACATTCTTTTCCCCTCCTCAGTCTAATGATTATTTTGACAGTTGTGGTTTTGAGAAAAATTGGGCAGGAGACGATGTTTCCTCCTTTAAATGCCTTTATTAAAGTATAGCTCTTTTAGAAGCAGGCGCCTCTAAAAAGGCGGGGAGGTGGGGTGGCCTCCACTGCAGTGCTGAGAAGGAGGGGGGGGGCTGGACACTCTGCTGCTGCACACAGCCGAGTGGGAAATTAGCCTCCCCCCTCACAGGAGCATGCTCCCGACAATTCCAGTCCAATGTGATTTCCACTGATGAGTCGATGTTCAGATTGCTCTTCTGGTCACGGTGAGATCAAAAGGTCCTGGTATCAATTGGCCTGTACTCTTCAGTGTTTATTGTTATTATTCTTTTTGTTTTAAGTTGTTGTTAAAGAGTCTTAATTACTGTTTGTTTTTGGAAGTTATCCCGATTTTCCTGAGGTGTTGCATCCTGGGATCTTTAATTACCATAAGGGGTGTTAGAGTAGGAGACGGGGGCAGGGGGGGGTGAGATAGCCAGGCCGAGTAGGGAGGTGTAGGAGTCTTACGTTGCCATGGAAATGACATTCTTGCTTGACAGGTCACGAAGATATATTACAAAAATGAGTACAAAGAGTTTCTAACATTTAACTTTACATTTCTATAACTAATATAACTAATACTTTCTAACTTTATATTTTAACTTTTAGGAGTTATTTTAAACTTCATTTTTCACAGTTTTAAAATATTAACTTTGAAAATGTGTACTTTCCAACCACTGTGCTAAGACTGCTTCTCTTTCCATTTGTTTGCGGTCTTCATGGAATTTATTATGATGTCTGAAAACTTGTGATATTCTCGTAAAGTGTGCGCTGTCTCCTTAGAGCACACTTGCTCTTCTGTACTGTCATATTTTTCTGCAATGTAAACTCTCTGTGTATTTATAATTTAAAAACCTTACTCAGGGAACGTTAATGTTTTAGTGTTTCATGCAGACGGTTGAGAGATGTTACCATGACACAAGCTACTAATTTCTGATTGACTACTCCACATTCCCTAAGTTTTGTCCCAGATTTGTATTCTGTGTTCTTCAAAGTAGGTGTTTCAGAGTGTTTCTTTCAACACTACAGTGTTGAAAACGCCAGGCTGTGTCTGAGTAAGGACATTGGATTTCATAAGGAAGTGGCAACAAAGCCCAGGGCCTGGGTGGTGGTTGAAAGTCCTTCAGGAGATGGTGGCTTCAGAAGGGAGTTGTGCCTTCAAGGCAGAACTGCCGTGGCCTTTATCAGAGAATATGGTGTTATAAATTACTGTCTTCCTTTACATCTCTGTACATGTGACAAAATAGTGAGGGAATACTTAAGAAATTATCTTTGATGTGACTTTACTTCATTAGCTAGTCTGGGTGATGAGTTCTATAAATGGAATCCCTTTCTTGCTTTCTGTAGTTACTTAGTTTTGCTTATAATCTGTTTTATGGCAGTAGCTGTTGCAGGAGGAAACTTGTCCAATTGGATTTGGATGTCTTTATAGTATGTACCACCACAGTATTATAGAGAGCTGTCGGTTTTATAGACTCACAATGTCCCTGTTAAAAGTATAGCAGCTGGGGATTTGTCGTTGTTTAGAGCCCTAGTGTTTAGGTAATTGCATCCTTTTTAATGTAATAAATTAAAATAATGCAAAAATGTTACAGCTGCTTTTACACTAAATTTCATCTTGCCATTTTCTGCTTACTGTTTGTCTGGCTTCTGTGTTTGTTTGTAGGGGTTTTTTGTTAGTTTATACGGGCCTGTTGCTTGGTTTTCCTGTTCCTTCTTGCCCTGTTTTTTTGCATTTCCCTGGAAATGGAGATTGGAAGCTGACTTCTGCACATCATGATGTCTTTCACAGCAGGTTAAACGTGGCAATAAATGGCCAGGCATCTGTATAAAGAGCTGAAAACACAGAAGCTAGCACTGTGAAATCATCTCTTTCCTTCTGAAACTAGAACTAGACTTGTCGGTGATCGATGACGTATTACTAGCATGAGCTTCTTTTAAAAAAATAGCTTATTTTCAGCACAATGGGGCTGAAATTTGCAGTTTTGAAGCTGCTACTGAATATAAATTTTATCTTTGAAAATTAGTATCCCTTCTATTTGCAGGCCTGAAGCTTGGTCAGTCATTTTTTTGCCTAGCACATGCAGTAGTTTGTTTATAAGGTTTCTTTTTTTCCAGCTCCAGAGCTGTTAAGGAAAAGAAAATCTTTATATTTGCAGCAAAGGCAGGCGTTTCATGTGTGTGTGTGTTTATTTAGTTCTATTGAATGAGGAAAAGAGATGTTTGCATTCCTAATGAAATAACATGGTGTCTCAGCTGTGGAAATGCTTTATTGTGCATCAAACTGTGATAAACCTCTTCAAACAGTAGCAGGGAAGTACAGGCACAGATGGAGAGGAGGAGCATGTCCTGAGATACCGATTAATTTTCAGGCTCTCACCTGAGATACTGATTAATTTTTTAGGCTCTAAATAGGATGATATCAAAACAATAAAGCATAATCAAGGATGTACCATTGGTGGTTATAATCCATAAGACACTGAACTATGGGATATGAAATGCAAAATCAGTGTCTCTGAGCCTTGCAATTGATATGTACATATTGACCAGCCAGAGAAAAGTATTAAGAAAAGACCAGGGTTTTAACTTGTTGGCTTGTACTGAAATAGCTTTTGATTCTTTTGGGGTTAATATTTGTTATGTAATTATTTTAATATCTTGCAAATGTTTGGCATTCTTCTGATGCTTCTACAACAAGAGATAATTTCACAAAAACCAGCTAACCACCCAAAAAGTACCACTCTCCCCACCCCACCATCACTCCCACTCCCCGCCCCATACCACACCCCCAACTCAGTTGCAAAGCAGTCCACAATTAAGGCTGGATTCTGAATGCCTGAGATCAGCTGGATGAGCATTGCTGAGAGCAGAAGGCAGCCTTAAACACTGTTTGCAACAGAGCTTCAGTTTTGCAGCTGTAACTAGATTGTTTTGTTATTAACAAAAAGCTGTTAACTGAAGAAAACAGTAATTGCTTTCCTTTGTTGTATTCTGTTTGCTTTGAAAAGTTTCAGAATCTGATGTTAGATTTATAAACATTTTCAATTTCAGAGGGTTGGTGAATTGTGGAGGACACGTGTGCTTTTTTTTCTTTTTGATGCTGTCTGCACATGTAGCCTTGATTGCTGGGTTTTTATGGGTGACAGGCTGGATGAGTGTCTTCTTCAGAAACTTAATTGCCTTGTAGCTTTGTATGTGGATTGTACTGAAATTCCGTTTAGCACATAATGAATTTCATCATCACTGCAGAAGTCACTAAATGGGTTTTGGATTACTCTGTTGTAATCTGTAAAGTGTAAAGGTAACTTCGAATCTGCAGGAAATACTTTTGCTTTAAAAAAGTCAAGGTATGAGCTGTGGAAATAATGGGTGAAGAAAAAATTAATTTCATTATTAAGCTACAAATATGCTAGCTTTCCAGTTTTAACTTTCAGCATGGATTGAATTTTAGGATTTTGAAGATGATTTTAGGATTGTGAAGAAAAAAGGTAAAGCTAGTGTTTAGTTCACCTAGAATTCTGTCATTATATTAACAATAATGGAATTAAAGTTTGTTTGTAGAGTTAGTTTGAAAATGGTATTGTCTGTGTACACAAATTTATTTTTTTTTGCACTGGGTCAATGTCTTACAGAAAGTCTTGGTAAAAGTAGAATAAAATGTTAAAAACCCAGTAAACATACTAACTTTGTAATGAGCTTATACAGCCTGTTAAAAGGACATGCTGAATGTCTGCCTTCTCTAACCCTGCACAGAAGCAGTTTAAAGGAACTAGTTGGATTTGATTTGTTACCTGAGTGGTTTTAGTGGTACATAGCTTTGGGAGCTCAAAACCTTTGCAAGTACAGGCTGATCCTTCCCTTTTTAATGGGCTGTCAGAGTAGTAGGACATTCACACTTTCTTGCTGAGTGTATTTTGGCACCCCTCCCCCCTTCATTGTTTCTGCATCTAGTGGCTCCATGCTATTGGAGGAGAAACCCCAGTATTTTCAAGAAGACAAAGTCTTAATCTATTCATTGTCTTTTTAAAGGAGATTTATTCTTCTATGGTCTCTGTTACTCTCCACAGCAATCATTACCACTTCATTTAACTTTTTTCCAAGTGTTCGATTTTGCTAATGTGCTTCAACCTCTGTGCTTAACATTTGGAGATACTTACTGAAGTACATAAGGACTGATAAAATGAAGCAGCAAAATCAGAATGGGTTGTCTGTGGCCAGTCAAGTTACCACTGTTGGTAAAGCACATGTTTAATCCAAAAGATGACCATATCTGAAGTCATGTGAACATGTTCAGACAGGATCTCTAAAAATTTACTTTGGGCATGAGTTAATATTCTGCGTGTAGAGGCGTTCTAGTCTCTGCAGGGTATTCTGTGCTGGTTGAAAGCAGTATCAGGAATAAGCTGTTGAGAGTGCTCAAATGTCAGCGGGCTAGGGAGTGATAAAGCCATTTATCCTATGAGCAAGAGGTTTATAAAAAGTCAACTCTTACAGAACAGGTGGAAATAAAAAACTGCCTTTGAAGTCTTGTCAGAGAAGTAATATTTATTATGTTAGTTTTGCAGCCACTGGGATTTCAAATTTCAAAAGAAGTTTGATTTCAGTACTGTACAATCCTAAGTCCGGCCTCAATCCAGCTGTCTAACAAGGAGACATCATTTAGAAGCAGTCTGCAAATGTCAGCAAGATTGGAACAAAACTTTGCTTAGTCCTTGCCTTCAGTCTGGCTCTTCATATAGCTGAGCTGTTCTTACCATGAAGCTAAAAAAGTTAAGACCTGAGTACAGGATTTTGTTCTCTTTTGAGGTCTGGCCTATTTGCTCTGTGATTTCTTTAAATCAACTCAGTTTTAGAAATTCCAGGGGGAAAAAAATCCCAAATCTCCAAAACCCCCAAACCACTCCCCCAAACCTTGTTAAAATGTATTTTGTCCTTGCACTACTGCTTTAGTTTGTATTGAAAACAGTTTTAGCTCCCAGATTATTTTCCTAGACTTAATTTTAGTCTTCATCCATCTCCATTAGGAGGCTGTCACAGGGTTTGTGATCCATGTAACTGAAGGATTGCTTTTATATGGATGCAGCACAATACTTGCTCTATGCCAAGTAAAATGGTGACTAGAAGCACTGTAAAACTGTTTCTCACATGACTGTAGTCTGTTTTTTCTGTTTCTCCTGGAACTTTCCTTAGTCAATGATTCCACAGTTGTATAGAATTTTGTGAGGTTTTAGTCCAGCTTTGTCTTCCACAGGTCCTCTTGGAGCATCATAACCAAAAAAGGAATAAATTACGGGGAAAGCCAGGAGGTTGGATGTGTATGAAAAGCCAGAGAGACATGCCTAGTTCAGGAGGAAGGAAAAGGTATCCCTTTTGTTAAATATGGTGTCTAGAAAATACACCAAGAATCAACATTCATTAAGGGATTATATATTTTCTTATAGATGGGTAATGCTATGGTTGGCTCTCGCATTTAAGGGATTAATATTATGTGTATGTTAAGAGAAGTTTTATTGATGTACAGTTACATTACTGTGATTTGTTCTCCACGTAAGTCACTTTTCCCCTCCCCCTTGTATTGTTCTTACTGGATGGCCTTGGTAGTTTGAGACATTTGGGAGGAACGCAGGCTTGTTACTAGGAGGCATGGCATGGCAACACCTGACCTCCGGTCAAGCTGCAAAAAAAGCAGTCTCCACCAATGGACAGCAAAGAAGAGTTGATTGGCAGACTTTGGGAAGGGCCAGGGTTACCTGATGCAACCCTGGGGGTTTAAAAGGCGGAGCAGCCATTTTGTGGGTGAGCACATAGTGGTTTAGTTCCATGCTCCCAGCACTGCCTTTTTTCCTTATTCAGTCCTTTGTTGCATTTTGTTAATGTTTTAATCAGCCTTTGAAATTTTAAAGTGAGCAGTCATTTCTCACGAATGGGGCCTCAGTCTGGGATAAAAACTTTGTGCCTCTGTGACCCTAGGAGATTTTGAAAAGGGAGTGCACGCCCTGCTGAGTTTGGTGATTCAATCAACTTCTCTTGGGATCACCAGTGATTGCAGGTTGACACCCTGGGAACAACAAAGGACTGAATAACGAAAAAGAAGAAGGGGAGGATGAGTACCATCCTCATAATTGTTTTGGCCAGATTATTCACCTGTATGCTGTTAGTACATCAGATGTACTAACCCCAACTCCAGGCAAGTAGTGCACAGGATCCATGCCTGGTCTGTTGGAGCTAAAGGATATTGGACTGTCGGGCAGATATAGAGCAGGACGTGAAGTGAGAGGGAAGTGGGAGAACTGTGGATGGTGGGATGCAAGTGAGAAGAGGGATAGAAAAAAGCTGTGGCATGAGGTTGCTGGTGGCAGGAATCACAAGCAGACGTGGGTTCACGTGGGCAGCAGTCAGAAGCACTAAATGCAGTAAAAGTCAGGTTTCACAGGCTGGTCTGTGGAGGGACCGCAGGAGCTGGTCCGTGTGGGTAGCTGCCAGCGGGGACCCAGCACCTTGATTCTTGATGCTTGCTGACCCAGTGGAGGTGGCGGCAGTGCTGAATGCAGTTTGCATGCAGCACTGCCGAGGTTTGGGGTCTAGCTTGGTTGTGCAGGGATCTCAGAAGCCACAGGCAGAAGGCCACGTGAGTAGCTTTCAGCAGTTGCCCTGCACTAGTACGTTGGAAGGCATCGGGGTGCTGGACTGCCGAGACTTCCCTGCGGTCCACCAGCATAAAGCTGAGGGACCATGGGAGCCCACGTGGGTGGCTTTAGGCAGTTGCCCTGCGCCAATATGCTGGAAGGCACTGGGGCGCTGTACTGCAGCAGCTTCCCTGTGATCCACCAGCATTAAGCCGGGGGCCTGTGGGAGCTCATTGGGGCGATTCTTGGCAGTTGCCCCACACTAGTGCACCGGGGCACAAGACTGTGGCAGCGAAAGAGCAGTGGAGCCGACCCAGTTGTTCTTTTGCTTTCTGGAAGGAAGGTAAGGTTCTTTTTTATCTCTCCTTCTCTCCTTCTTTCTCCTTCTTTCTCCTTCTTTCTCCTTCTTTCTCCTTCTTTCTCTTTCTTTCTCTTTCTTTCTCTTTCTTTCTCTTTCTTTCTCTTTCTTTCTCTTTCTTTCTCTTTCTTTCTCTCTCTCTCTCTCTCTCTCTCCCCCTCCCTTCCTTCCTCCCTCCCTTCCTTCCTTCCTATTGGGAAGGTGGGCCTTGTTGGGAAGACCTGTGGCTGACTGATTGGGAAAGCAGGCCTTGTTTGGGAGGACCTGTGATTGGCTGTCAAGATCAGACTAGGAGCAAGAAGGGAATGCCCAAAGTGAGAAGGAGAAAGTGAAGAGATAACAACAGGTATACCTCTGGATAGCACACTGGGAAGAATACTAGCCTGGTGGAAATATGACCCCAACACCAGAAATAAGGACAAGCCCAACATTATACAGTACTGTATGACAGAGTGAATTAAGGGGAAAATTAGGCCCAATCATGTACTTTGACCGAGGTGTGGGTTGGAGGAGGAGTGGATATGCCAGGCTTTAAACATCTGTGTAAGGGCTAAAGAAACCATTTAATCAGGATGAGAGCAACTACGCTGCCTGTTGGGAAGGAGAAAATTTGCCTTTAAGGGTGGGCATGTTTAAAGTAACAGAGAGTAAAGAATGGGACCCGTTAGACTATCTGCCCCCTCCACCTCCCCTGGCACCAACTGCACCTCCCTTGCCCTTTGGACCTAGTCAAAATACTAGAAACAGAATGGCACAGAGAGAGAAAAACAGGTCGGGGGATGGGAACCAGGCAGTGGGGTTGTATCCTCTGAGGGAAGTGCTGCTGGGTGGGGCATATGGGGGAATTAGGTTTGTGACTGTACCACTCAATTCCTGTGATGCGAGAGTGTTCAGGAAAGAGTTAAAAGGATTAGTAGAACACCTGTCCTGGGTTGTAGTATAGGATGTGCACAACGTATTCTATCACCATCTTCATGAACTGATGAATCCAATTGTTAGAGCAGTGTTTTCCCAAGCCCCCCCTCCCTCTGGGGTGTCTTCTGTTAATGGCCCATCAAATAGCTGGACAGACCTTGCTAATGATAAACTTCATCACCTATTTATTGCCAGGTATACCGAGAAAATTAGAGAAGTTGGACAGTTGGCAAGAAAGGCCATTGGAGGATCTCTTAAGGGAGGCACAGAAAGCGTATGTCAGGAAGGATGAGGAGAAAACCAAGGCAAAGGCCAAGGTAATGGTAACTGCCATTAGGGAAGAAAACCAGCACATAAGGATCAACCCCTGTAAGGAAGAAGGACCCCGATTGTGAGAGGATAGGTAGAGGTGGGATATGGTTCCTTGGGACCAGACTTCTAAAGGGGAAATTGGGAAACTGGAAAGCCTAGAACTGATTTGCTTCTACTGTAATGGGCATATGAGGAGAAATTTCCCCCAAAGGGAAAGGGACCTGAGGGTTTACAAGAGCAAGCAAAAAGGAGAGGTGGAAGACTAGGGGTGTCAGGAGCTCTACCTCCTGGCAACAGAATATCATCAGGAGCCCTGGATAACCACAAAAGTCGCCAGGAGGAAGAATTTAAATTTTTGGTATTATAGGCATGAGGGCTGAAAGAACTTGTGTTGGTAAAATTCCAAACAGATGTGAAAAGAGTCTAAATACCATGCAAGTAGTGGGTGTGAAAGGGGAAGGGTTTATAGCATTAGTTATAAAGCAAGTAAGGTTTGAAGGGACAAAGAAAATAGGAATTGGTGGTATTCTATTAGTTCCAGAAGCAGGGTGCAATTTTTTGGGATGGGATTTACAGGTACAGTTGGGCATCAGGGTGCTCCCAGAGGAAGGAAAAATGGTAGTTAAGCTTTTCTGATTAAAAGAGGAAGATGAGGAAAAGATTTGTAAAATAGTGTGCACAAGACCAGGAAACCAAGGCAAATTAAACATGAATCCTATAGTATAAAAATAATAGATAAAACCTACCCAGTTTGGATATGACAATACTCACTGTCCCTAGAAAGGAGACAAGGGTTGCAGCCAGTGGTCCAGGAATTGCTTGAAGGAGGGACCTTAGAACCATCTTTGTCCCCCCATAATACACCCATATTGCCAGTAAGGAAGTCATACAGAACTTACTGGCTTGTCCCAGACTTGAGGGAAGTGAATATAAGAACTGTGAATCAATACCTGGTAGTGCCCAACCCTTATACACTGTGGAGTAATATTTCTCCATCCCACCAGTGGCTTAGTGTGATAGACCTAAAAGGTGCTTTTTAGGCTTGTCCATTAGCAGAGAAAAGTAAAGATGTATTTGCTTTTGAATGGGAGGACCCCAGTCTAGGAAGAAAGCAACAGTTTTGGTGGACAAGGTTACCCCAAGGGTTTTCTGAATCCCCCAACTTATTCGGTCAAGCATCAGGAGAAGCACTAAAATTTTTCTCCACCACACTTGAAATAAAACTTATCCAATATGTGGATGATTTGGTTCTCTCAGGAGAGGAGGAAAAGAAAGTCTGGGAATTCACCATAGCATTATTAAATTTTCTGGGAAACCAAAGACTTTGGGTATCAAAAGGGAAATTTCAATTTGTAGAGCATGAGGTAAAATACCTAGGACATATAATTTTTCAAGGGAGCTGGCAACTGAATCCTGAAAGAATTATGGGGATAGTCTCACTTCCATGGCTGAAAACTAAGAGGGAGATTAGAAGGTTTTTTGACTTGTTAGGATATTGTAGGCTATGGATTGAAGGGTCAGTCAGGATCGACCTAGGCTGTCAAGTTCTTGTATGAAAAGTTAGTAGAAGATGAGATTAGGTGGCAAAAGGAGGATGGGCAAAAGGAGGATGAGCAAAAGTTTAAAGTTTTAAAACAGAAATTAATCAGTGCACTAGCATTGAGTCTTCCAGCCTTCTATCTGTTTTTGGATGTAGAAAAAGGGGTAGCACATGGAGTGCTGGCCCAGGACTAGGGAGGATCCAGGAAACCAGTGGCCTATTTATCAAAACTGCTAGACCCTGTCAGCTAAGGGTGGCCAACTTGCATTCAGGCAGTGGCAGCGACCACTCTACTAGTAGAGGAAAGCAAGAAATTAACCTTTGGGGGAAAACTGAAAGTATACACCACACACTTAAAAGTATCCTTAGTCAAAAAGCTGAGAAATGACTTATGATTCTTGAGTGTTAAGGTATGAAGCCATTTTAATAGATAATGATTTAGAGCTAATCATGGATAACCATCTCAATCCTGCCCAGTTTCTGTATGGAAATCCAGTGGAAGGACCAGTGCATGATTGCCTAGATGTTATTAACTATCAAACTAAGGTAAGAGAGGATCAACCGCTCCAAGGGGGAAAGTGATTGTACATCGATGGATCTTTGAGAGTAATCCAGTGGCACCGGATGTCAGGGTATGCTGTAATCCATGAAAGTTTGGTGGCCATAGAAAAGGAAAAGTTACCTTCCAACTGGTCAGCCCAAGCATGTGAGTTATATGCCCTAAAACAAGAAATATTAACACAAGAAAGGGGAACAGTGTATACAGATTCAAAATATGCTTTTGGAGTGGTATATACCTTTGGAAAGATTTGGGAAGAGAGAGGGCTACTAAATTCGAAGGGGAAGAGACTGGTTCATGAAAAGCTTATTTTGGAGGTACTAGAAACTTCACGATTACCAAAAGTGGCAGTAGTATATGTTAAGGGACTTCAAAAAGGGGTGACTCTGGAGGCACAGAGAAACAATTTAGTGGATTTGGAAGCTATGGATGCAGCTGAGTCAGGGACAGAAAAATTAATGATGGTATTAACCCCCACTGGAGAAATGCAGGAAGTCCCCATATTTAGTAAGATGGAGGAGAAAGAGCTCCTTAGAACAGGAGCAAACAGAGATAATGAGAGAAAGTGGAGGTTACCAGATGAGAGACAATTGTTAAATAAACCACTTGTCAGGAAAATGCTAGAAGGCATGCATGGTATAACACATTGAGGTACACAAGCGCTGACTGATCAGTTCCTAAGGGACTGGGGCTGCATAGGAATTTTTTGAATAGCCAAGCAAGTAACTGAACGATGTGTGGTATGTCAACAAGTAGAATAGGAAAGTCATGAGGAAAACACTCAGAGGTGGGCGAGAACTAGCCTTATGACCTTTTCATAACATGCAGGTAAACTTATTAATCTTCCCCAGGTACAATGGTGGAAATTTTTGCTAGTGATAGTAGATCACTTAACCCTTTGGGTAGAGATGGTGCCTAATGTTAAAACCAATGCCAGTACTATAAGTAAAACCCTTCTGGAATCAATCATTCCCTGATACGGGATGTGAATAGGATTGATTTGGACTAAGGAACTCATTTCACATCTAAGATATTACAGCAGGCTTTTCAAGCCTTGGGGGTAAAATGGGAGTTACACACTCCACCGTTGTGTTGAAAGGGTGAATCAAACTCCTAAAAGAACTCTGATTAAGCTGATGATTGAAACCAAAATGTTATGGACAAAATGCCTCCCTTTAGCTCTGTTAAGAATTAGAACCCAACCCCAGTCAGATCTAGGAGTCTCACCCTATGAAATGATGTTCAGACTATCCTTTTTAATCTTGCCTCAGAGAGTCGCCGCCTATGAGGAAGGGGAAGCCAAAGCCAGAAAATATGTTATGTCTATAGCACAGACCATAGAAGGGCTAAGGCATAAAGGGGTAATCCCTCAAACTACTACCTTGGATTTCAGAATTCATAATGTTAACCCTGGAGATTGGGTAATGATCAAGTCATGGAAAGATCAGCCTCTAACCCCTCAATGGGAAGGTTTCTTTCAGGTATTGCTCACCACTGAATTGGCTGTGCAAACCACGGAGTGGGGATGGACTCATGTCAACAGAATTAAAGGCCCAGTGGAAGAGTCCATAAAATGGACTATAACATTCAGACCGGGTGAGACAAGATTGACTCTTAAGCAAGAGACCGAGAGATAATCAGAGAAGCACCAGTACGTCTGAAAATTAGAGTCAAGCTTCCACCAGCCAGCTTGAGGACTGTTTTAAGTAACAATTTGGGCAAGGAATTTTAGTTGTATCAGTTACTGATGTAATTGTCCTATTTTAATGGATAAGGATTGTGTCGAGGGTAAGTACACAGGGAACAGTGAGAGGTGCTAGGGTGGACAAATGGAGTAAGAGAGGAACTAGAGGGCAAGACTGGGTTGGCCCCTGTGGTTGCCACCAAGAAGATTATATAGCCGTGCTGCAGGCAGCAACCCTGTAGGCATGGTAAGATGGAAGCAGAAGCTATACCGGACCTCTGTCATTCCTCAATTGCCTTTTCCCTTCAGAATTCAATTGCCAGGTAGAATACCACAAGGACTACAGAGCAAGACCAAGTTGGCCTCTGTACTCACCACCAAGATAACAGTTGCTATAGGCAGCAACCCTATGGGCATGGTAGATGGGGATAAAAAGCCATACCAGATCTCTGTGATTGCCTTTTGTCTGTTCCAGCCAATTCATGTCACCAACTCCACCAATCATTTTGCTTAAGGAAAACCGTTTTTTGTTCCCTGTTCCCACTGTCCTCACCCACATCAACAGATTTTATTATGACTCATCCAAAATTAAATTTGACTCAGAAGAAGTAGGAATGGATCATCGAAATCAAAAAGGAGAATTAATTCCTTGAGCCAAATGACTTACGAAAAAGGGAGGTTTGTTATAGAGGGGTAATGCGATGGTTGGCTCTCGCATTTAAGTGATTAATATTATGAATATGTTAAGAGAAGTTTTATTGACGTACAGTTATGTTACTGTGATTTGTTCTCCACAGTCCCCTTTCCACTCCCCCTTGTATTGTTCTTACTGGATGGCCTTGGTAGTTGAGGCATTTGGGGGGAAGGCAGGCTTGTTACTAGGAGGCATGGCATGGCAACACCTGACCTCCAGTCAAGTTGCAAAAAAGCAGTCTCCACCAATGGACGACTGTAGTGGTTTGAAAGCAAAACAAGTGAGAGGCTTCAAGTCAGAAATACAATTTAATAGGAAGAAGAAAGAAAAAAAACCAGATGCAATAATACAAAAGACCACTGACAGAGTCAGAATACAACCTGAGTGGGATGACGGAAGCAGTGATCCCATAGAAAGGTCTGGTAGCTCTGATCCTCTGGGAATCCAGTGGGTAAGGTCCCCCATATTGTCCCAAATCCCAAATTATATCCAGGTGAGAATGCTTGGCTCCTCCCCTGGGCGGAGCATCTCACAATGGGATAATGAGTCATACAGGGGGTCCTTGATGGCCCATTAAAGAGAGATAATTCCCAGAGGGAGTTACCTATGAGTCATGCAGCAGACCATTAACAGAAAACCCATTAATAGAAGACCCATTAGCAGAAGACACCTTAACAGAAGAGGGAGGGGGAAATCTGGAAGAACACTGCTTCAGCAATTGGTTTCAACAGTTCATGAAGATGGTGATAGAATACTTTGTGCATATCTTATACTGCAGCCCAGGACAGACGACAAAGAAGAGTTGATTGGCAGACTTTGGGAAGGGCCAGGGTTACCAGATGCAACCCTGGGGGTTTAAAAGGCGGAGTTTTGTGGATGAGCATATGGCGGTTTAGTTCCATGCTCCCAGCACTGCCTTTTTTCCTTATTCAGTCCTTTGTTGCATTTTGTTAAGGTTTTAATAAGCCTTTGAAATCTTAAAAGTGAGCAGTCATTTCTCACATATTTCAATGTCTGTATTTCTTACAACTGGTACACTGTCAAAGTCAAAACTTGAATTTTCTGAACATATTATATTTTTTAATTGGTTAGCAGTCCAGTGCTTATGTAAACATCAGACACCTGAAGGGTGTTTTAGCTGGAGCTGTTAAAGTTTTAAAGTTAGTGAAGTTACTTGGTGTGTTTTATATATTGCTTTTTTCTTTCCTCACTGGCACTATTAGTCTGGTAAAAGGGACTAAAGTATGTATCTCAGACTTGTTACATGGTATTACTGTATTTTCTTTCTTAGGACCTTGTTGTCTAGGTAGATTGTAGAGTGGGAAAACTGACCAAACAGTAATTCACTTGAAAATGCTAATGTTTGATCAGTTTGAAAGTTACCATCCAGCTGGCTTTTAAGCAGTGAAGTTGAGAAAAATTGGGCAGGAGACGATGTTTCCTCCTTTAAATGCCTTTATTAAAGTATAGCTCTTTTAGAAGCATGCGCCTCAGGAGGGGAGTGGGGTGGCCTCCACCACAGTGCTGAGAAGGAGGGGGGGGCTGGACACTCTGCTGCTGCACACAGCTGAGTGGGGAATTAGCCTCCCCCCCTCACGGGAGCATGCTCCTGACAATTCTGAGTCCAGTGTGATTTCCACTGATGAGTCAGATGTTCAGATTGCTCTTCTGGTCAGGGCGAGATCCAGATTTCAGGTATTAGATGGCTTTTACATGTTAGTCTTTATTGCTGCTATTTGTTTTGTTTTAAGTGGTTGCTAAAGAGTCTTAATTACTGTTTGTTTTGGAAATTGTCCTGATTTTCTTGAGGCGTTGCATCCTGGGATCTTTAATTACCATAAGGGGTGTTAGAGTAGGAGATGGGGGCAGGGGGGTGAGATAACCGGGCAGGGTGGAGAGATGTAGGAGTCTTATGTTGCCATGGAAACGACATTCTTGCCTGACAGGCCACGAAGATATACTACAAAATGAGTCCAAACAGTTTCTAACATTTAACTTTACAATTCTATAACTAATACAACTAATACTTTCTAATTTTATACATTTAACTTTTAAGAGTTGTTTTTAAACCTCGTTTTTTACAAAGTTATTTGTTATATTTATTAATTTTGTTATTTTTTTTAATTGAGATTATTGCAAATACCATATCAGTTAGGTTATTACTATAAGAGAAGCTAATCACTCTTTAAAGTCAGTAATTTCCCTTTTGTGATTAAAAAAAAGGAATTGTTTAACTGGGATTTTTTTCCCTTATGTTTTCTTGGGTTTCTTGGTGGCAGTTCTGAAAGATTAACTTCACTAAATACACTGTGTTACTTTCTTCCCCAGGGGTGATAGGGAGCTCAGGCCCTCATAAGATGCTTTGGTGCTTGGTCTTTCTAGCAGCTCCATAGCCCTGGGTGTATAACAGAGGAACCACTGGTAGCTGTTCTAGCAGTATGACTGGCATTACGGTAAATACTTGGTTTTGTTTAGCTCATATGTGATTGCATCTTCCATTGACAGCAGACACGGGAGTTGGCATTCTCCTTAATCACTGTCGGCTAGCTTGTGATCCTAGGGAGCAACTTTCTGTATGTTTTTAGAATTAATTTGCCAAAACCTATAGTTTGAAATTCATTGATGGATTGTGTTGGGAAGCACTTGAATGAGAGAAGAGTTCTTCCAGTTAACTCCTTGTATTTATTTGTATTTATTGTTTGAGGGTGCCACCTGCAAGTGCTTCACTGGTAGTTGTGGATGTATTCTAAAATTATTTTTAAATCCTTTTTTTCTCTGATTGCTGGGGTAGGGTAGAGATTACCTGACATTGATTGAAGCAGCAGGTCATACTTGTTTTGATTGGGAGTAAGGAACCTCACAAAATACTTGGGCACGTGGCCTTTCTTGTGAATATACACCCCTAAGCTGTGCAGCTGCACTCCTTAAGCAATGAACTGTGAATACCTAGAGGACAGTTTCATGATTTTTTGCCAGATGGTGTTCTGCTGTGCATGGTCCTGAAGTTTCACTCTGTTTGTACTAGAATTTGTTCAAAGAACTGCCTTCGCTGTACACTAGCTCAGGAAGAAATATTTCTTTGCAGCATGGCCAGTTTATAGTTGTGACTTTTAATCTGGCTGTGTGACTTTTAATGTTGGGACAAGATGGTGGAGGGGAATAAGAAATGAGCATGGGGGTTAATTGTGATCCCTCTGTTTTATGTCTGCTTGATTTTTAAACATGCTTCACTCCGAATGATCTGAACTAAGAAATCCCAGTAAAAGTGAATTCATTTTCACAAGTGTAAAAGGACAACAGAGATCTTACTTTGACTTTGGTATCTCAGCTGGTATATGAAAGGCATTAACAAGGCTCATGTTGTGCCTGAGTGTTGCCCGAAGGATGGGCGCCAAATGGCATCTGAAGGAAAAGTTTTGCAGTGGATACATGGCTTTTCAAATCCACCATATTTTTACTGTGAATGTTGGCATACATCTTTTAGAATACATAGTCCATATATGAAATTCATCCTAGTATCAGCGATTGAGAGATGGAGACATTCCGAGTTCTGATCAGAAAGCAAATTTATTGAGCATACAAGGCGTTTATATAGGGTTTTTCTTGTATGGCACTTACATAGAGTTCTATTTTTGGTAGCAATTTTTCATTGGTTATACATTCTTTATGACATCAGTTACTTGGTAATCATTACAAAGTTTCACAACGTGTTTCTTGGTCACTTCTACTCTAGGGATCAGTTATCCATGTCTGTCTCTCCCATGGTTTTTGCTTGATCAGGCCTAAGATATCAGGCTGCTTTATCAGTTGCATTGTACTCTCTGTCTTATCTCCCATATCCTACTGCAGTGACTTTTCATGCATTGACCTGTGTTAATTAACATCATCATAATGCTTAATTGTAATCAGCACATTCAATGTTTCCTTTCTTCTGAGAGGTTTTCTGCAGTAGTACCTTTTTATATTTAATAGAAAAGAACAGTATCTATGTAGTATTAGTGGTTATTTGATGAAATCCCTTATGTAATTTTTGAGGGTAAGTCAGGTAGCAGAGACCAGACCATCTCTGCATGAAAACTGTGGTCCTAATAGTTCCTAATGATGTGGAAGAGTCTGTAGGTTGAATTGTTACTGTGTATTAGCAGTGAATTTGAAACCAGTGAAGCGCAGAAAAGATAGTGTAGAGTGGCAGAGATTCTGTTGACAAACTCCACTTCTCTATTGACAGATGAACCTTTGTTTGCCTGCAACATTTCAGTCTCCAGAGATGAGACCCTTAGCCAAAAAGAGGACCCCCTGTCCTCACAGGTTGAGGGATGCAATTTGTGCTATCAGTACAGAGTAGATGATGAAAGCACAAAGTTGAAGCTATTTCTAGTGAGTAGAATATGCATTTGTTGTGTCATCTGTAAAATACATTTCTGTTCTGACAAGTACCTGCTGCAGGCTGGTCGTCTTGTCCATATCTACTGTGAAATGGGGGAGGGACACACAGACACGCTGAGGTGCAGGGAGGGAACTGTCCCCTGCTTCCCCAGAGGAAGAAGTGGTGCTGTAGGCTGCATACTTGGAATAGTATCGTGAGAGGCACCAAGGCAGGAGAGAGCTGTGAAGCAGAAGCTTAGATGGATGAATTATGAATAAGGCATACAGGGTTTTGGGGTTGGCTGATTGTTAACCCCGTCTTTTTACTGATGATCCTGTGTTGTGGATCTGGATCAAGTTGCAAGTTAGCTGTGAACAGGCACTGGAAGGTGCAGAAATTGAAACTAGCAGGGAATTTCAAGTGTAAGATTGTTCCACAGTATAGAAACAGTTTTGAAAAAGTGACAGAAAAACCAGAAAAAGAGTACCCAAGAGAGGGAGTCAGTGAGCTGCTGATGACAGTAAGAAGTGTGATATTTTTGTTTTGTTTTTGTTTTGCTTTCTACGTTGAAAATAACACATGTAATGAGATTGTTCATGTAAATAGGTCTGGTAACAAATACCTTAGATGGGAGAGGGAAGAAAGAAGTTGAAGAGTACTTGGATTTGTTTTAATTAGTTGTACTTGGAGATTTTGATGTAATAATCCTTAAAACAACCTCAGAATTATTTTTCATTCTTTTTCCCTGAGCTCTTCTAAAAGATACTAGTAACAGAAAATGCAGAAAGATAAAATATACTGCTTTTCTTTAAAAGTGTGTTGAGATGGGGTCAGTCAACAGGCAACTTGCTGAATATGGATTTGTTAAGAAAAAGTTAGGTTGAACCTATCTAATCTAAATCTAGTGTCAGCAGTTTGTGGGAGTGAAATAAAATGCCCTTTGCCTTGTCTGTTTTAAGACTTTTGTTGTTGTTTTATGATACTTGTAGGCAAGCCAAAGAACAAGACTAAGGAAGACTTTAGTTTGGTTATTTTTTTCCGAGCTGTTCTTGGAGCTCATTAGTGCTCAAACCTGTGCCTTGTTTGGCAAATAAAATACTGTATCAAATTGAAATCTGAAAGATGACTGGACCAGATCATTAAGACCAGCATTATTAAGGATTAATGATCTGAATGACATGATAATGGGTAAACTTTCTTAAATCTAAGATGACATCAAGCTAAGGAAAATTGGAGACTTGCTGTGGGATGAGAGTCACAATTGGTGCTGATGGATGAAGCTATTGCTTGAAAAAAATCAAGTGACATAAAGCAGGGATAAGCAGACAATAGCACATTTGGTGATGCACATACAGGATATGTGCTTGATGAAAAACTTCATGAGATTTGTAGTGGTTCTCCAGTTAAACTTGAATTAACAGAATTGTTCTGTTGCGTAACAGGACTTCTGCTTTCAACTTTTAGTCTCTTTTCAGTGTATGCTTTAAGCTGGTGTCTAGTTCTGTGTGCTGTCATCCATTCAGTTGGTGGATCATTTAGAGAAAGACAAGGAGCTTATGGAAGATGATTAGAGATACAAAAATTGGGCTTCTTTACTCAAAAGAATGTGGAACATCTGATTATGGGCTTTAAATATGTAAGGATTGTTTTTCTTACCCACTGTGATGGCAGAAAGCAGTGTTAACTGCCTTTTTGAAGTAGCAATATGAATTGTATCTGGGAAAATTGAATATAGGAAACTTGCAGAAGAGAACAGTGAAGTGCTAGGACAGAGCACATGTGGAGGTTGTGGCATTCTTAAAAAGCATCTTAGACATCCATCCATGAGTGATGACACTTTTTTGAGTCTGGTATGTTTTCTACACTGGTAAGACTTAATTGCCTCTTCCTCTGTTTAAGAGTTTGTCGGCTGAGTTATACAATTTGTCTCTTGTGCTTATAATCAGGCAAATGTGCAAGATCCCATATAGTGCCACTTAGACTTCCACTCTACAGAACACAGTGGTTACAGAATGAATATCCCCTTATGGGATTGCAGTCTGGTCTAGTGACCTTTTTTTCCCCTCATTGCTTTCAACTTTTCACTTTGCTTTAATTCCTTCATATTCGGGGACTAATAGAGAAAAAAAGGCCTATAAAACTATCAAAATGTCAGTCAATGCTCTTATGTCTTCCTGAGTTTTCATGTAGCATGAAAAAACGGCCCGCATGAATTCCCTTCCTGATCACAATGAGATGTTAAAACTGAAACTTCAGTGTGAGTTTTGAGATTCCAGTATCAATAGTATTGCTGCTTAGCATTTTAACAAGTATGTTCAGCTGCTCTCCATCCCATTCTGCCTCACATTATTCATGCCTTGCCAAACACATCAGCTTCACTGAAAATGGCTCATTTACAACTATTGCCTGGTGCTGACAAAGTATTTGATACACAGAAGATAGGAAGCATTGGGACAGCCATAAGGAAATGGAACTTTACATTAAAAGTGGACAAAATGTGTGTTACTGCATATCTTATACTTTCATTTAAAAAGGGTTGATTAATACTACTGCATACTCTGGCACTAGGAAGTAAACCCAAGGAAAATACTCTTGAAATAAAATGCATTTTGTTTAGCAATGCAGAGAGTATTCCAAATATACATGTAAAAATTGTTTGCATGTTAATTTATCAGTCGTATGAATAGCAGTGATGGTCGTGAATGCAGTTTATTAAACTGAGATGAGAACTACAAGCCTTTTTTCCTAACAATAACTTTCAGGCAGATGTATTGTTGCAGAAATCTTGTGGTTCTTCATTCTTTGCCCTTTTGTAAGGACATCCAGGTTGGAGCAGGTGGAAAATTCCAGCAGTTCTGAAGCTGTCCTCATTATTCCTTCAGAAGCTGTAATTTAAGTCTTGCCTTACCACTTCCCTTAAAAGATGATGTGGAAATGCTGACTTAGTCTTACCAGGACAATCCATACCTGGTAAAGTAATAGCTTCTGTATTGTTAAACCATCAAAATTGATAATAATTGAGGAAATTGGAGAGTAAAAAATGGCCTCTTGAAGTATTTCTGTGTGAAAAGGTCTGTGGAGATGTTATTGTTTAGATTATGACAAAGGTAATGAAATCTGTTTCCGAATCTAAATTCATTAGATGGACAGAAATTTCTTTTTTTGTTGTTGTTGCTGGTTCTAGAAATTATTTCTTCAAGAAAGCATACTAAGTAAGAACTGCTGTGGGTGTTTGTCCCCTTTCCTAGTCTACTAGACTGTTCTATCTGCTAGTGAATTTCTTGAACAGTTTTCTTCTCTTCTGTAAAGTCAAGACATCTGTCAGACCTTGGGTGGACCACAAAACTACATAAATTCTCCATCCAGCACCTCATGTAGGTGAGGACATTTATTTTATTCATGTTTTCCAGACAGCAGTGGACACTGTCTTATAGTCTGGTAACCTTCTGAAGTGCTCTCTGTAGCTGGGTGCTAACCTTGAAATGCTTTTTTTGCCAAAGATGGTAGTGTCATAGGGGGCTTCTGTGATACGCACTGTGGTTTCTGCTTTCTTGGCATTTCAGATGGAATTATTGTGCATTAATTCTGTTCATCCAGATGAAGAAATAAGCATTTTGATAGTCTGCCTCATGATGCTTGGAGCCTCTTACCTTACAATTTCTTTCCCTACCTAAAACTCTGTTAAAAGTTTATTCAGAACAGACGGTGTCACTCCGTGAGCTTTTTGGAAGACTTGACTGCAGATGAGCACAGTTCTGGGATTGCTGCCAGGATTGTTTGCTTGCAGTTGCTCATAGAAAAGTTAAAGCTGGAGAACTGATGTGATTCTGTGGTTTAAGTGGTCTGGGGCTTGACTTGCTGTAAGAGTCAGAGCAAATGGGGAGCAGTGGGTCCAGAATGCTCTGGAGATTGGCAGCTGCACCAGGGACCTAAACTAAACACCCTCCTACCAAGAACAAAAGTGATCTGGAGTGATTTTAATACATCTTTTAGATCAGCAACTGTAGCACCACGTGACTACAGTGAACATCGTGACCACGGAAGTACAGCCGCCGGCAAGGAAACACGCAAAACAAGTCTGTTTTGTTAAGGACGAGAGTCCACTTTATTCCCCCACCCCCACCACCCCCTCCGCGAGTCGGGGAGGGAGGAGAAGACGAAGATGAGGGTGCAGGGGCAGGCCGGTGGGGTTTTATAGGGTATTGCAGGGGAGGAGTCTAGGGTTTGGTTGAAGGGAGGAGGTAACATAAGGAGAGTAAGATCAGATTTCAGCCTCTTCAAAACGGGAGGATTTCACAAGCAACTTCTTATTGTCTCTGGGTGCTCTGCTAGTCAGTCCCCTTTAGATTAGTCCTTTTAAAATTAATGTCTCAAATACATTACTGTTTATCTACAGTATTGGTCTAGAAGTGACTCATTACATAACTGCATGGAAACAGATTTTCTTACACTATTTGTTTATTTACTCTATTTACCTCTAGGGAACTTGGCTGCATTTATAATTTTGACTTCCCTCTTCAAATGTGTTTGTGCACCCAGACTGCAAGTTGCATAAGCAAAGACTAAATATTTCCTGACAAAATGATGATACCTTTTTACTAGCTGAAATTTTAAATAGTTTTAAGAAAATATGTGGTTTCTCCTTGGTGTTAAGTAGTGGAATAATCTTTGCCAGGTTTCCTTTATAAATCAGTTTGCATTTGTGTAACACCTTTAGACTGCAGGGAACCAGAACTGGGTATGGACATGTCCCTGTGGGCGGTAGAAGCTTTACAGTTGTTGTGAACAGGGGTGTGTAAGGTCTGCTGCCAGTGCCACAGCCTCCTCCTGCCCCAGTATAGCACATTAATTCTGCTGGAGCCAGGGCAACAGACCTGTGTCCTGGAATCCCATGGCAAAATCACACTGCACTGCTTCTCCCAGTACTCATTTCAAAATTCACACACCTCTGCAGAGTCCCTCAATCTGATGCTCTGTCTGATCTGTTCCAAGACAACAGATATAGACATAGCTGAATTGTTTGTATGTGTCGCTCCCCATGTAAAAATTTAAATGTGCTCTCAGAGTTATTTTTCTTTGCAACACCCTTGTGAGATTGTATTGTTTTAATTTTTAAAAACAAGGAACTGAGCTATGGAGATTATTTATTAATTGATCAGATTCAAATGTAAGAACAAAACTCTGAGCAAAATTGAGCTGCAAGTAATAATAGCTTGTATTTGGCCTATGTGATTAATTTTCTGTAATAAAGTTGTTCCTTGTCATAAGTAGAGATTTGGTTGCTTTCTGTTATTTTTATTGGGGTTTTGTTTGTTTTTAAACTACATGATCATGTTGTTATCATCATCATTATTATTGTCATTATTATTATAATTCTCATCATCATTACTATTACATTTGTTAGTATGATAATTATTATCCAATTTTATTGTAAACAACTCTGACAAGAATTCTGTTTCTGCAGTTCTGGGATTCCTGCATGGAAGAGATTTACAGATCTCCACCCAACATACAGCTTCTTTTTATAGAATAGAATGGGCCTTGAATCTGATAATAAATTACTTCAGTGATACTGTTCATGCAAGAACTTTGAATATGTAAATGTGTCATGTTTTCTTAGAAATCTTCTGAATTATGCCCTGATACTAATAATGAAATAATAATAATAATAACAACAACAACAATAATAAATCTGCTAATAATTCGCTTAATAGTAATATTACACCTTTCCCTGCCTTCCTTCTACAGAAAGATTTTGTATAACACAGAAATAAGCAATATGCTTTTAAGCTTCTTAAAAGAAGCCATAACGTAGAAACACACTCATGCTATTTGTGGTATAAATTGGTATGGTAGTGCTATGCAATCCAGTTCAAAAAGTGTTTAAGAAAAGGATGGCAGGAAAGAAGCAGTGAAGTGTGAGAGTAGCAAAGTAGTGGTAATTTTTTTTTAAAAGTTCTACTCGGAGAGAATGGGGCACCCAGAAGATTTTGATAGTGTAGAGCAGCTGTTGCTTCAGATCTGACTGAATTGGTTTGCCCACATTTTATTTAGAATCTGATTATTTGTCATTTGATAAGTGTACATCTGTCATTCAGATGCTGGAGAAATTGTTTCATGAATTTGTTTCCTTTGGTAGTTGTCTTACTGGTTTTAAATGCCTGTGGATTAATACACATCCAGATTAGACAGGGCTAGTGTTCCTTTTCTTCTAAATGAAGTTGTTTTTTTGTTTTCTCTATTCCCACTTTTCCAATCTTCCCCTGCCCTCATTTTCCCTCTGAAAAATATCTTTAGGAATGACTTGCTGATGGTGTGCCGCCAGCTGAATATGGAGGCGTCTGTTGCAGAGATCATGTACCAGCTGGGAGCAGATGAAAATGGAAAAATTTCCTTCCAGGATTTTAGTCAGTGCCACATGGAACTGGTACAGGAAATCAAGAAGGAGGAAGTGGAGGTTTCTGTGGAATCAGATGATTCTTGTAAAAAGAAAAAGTTAAGGGATCGAGTAGCTTCCTGCCCAACTAGCAGCAATAACAGTTTAGGTAGGTATGACTTTTAAATGTCCTGTTGGTGTAATTTAACAAAAGGTAAACTGTGGGGTGTTTGTTGCTGATTTTACTGGCATTAGGGTTGTTCCTAAAGGGCTTTGTGTATCTGCCTTGGCATTATTTCATCATATGGTAGAGTGCTGTTGTAACGGATGCAGACTTGTCATCAGAATGTAAACTAGAGTGTGTGCAGAGCAACCTCTTCTAAAAACGCAAATTGCACAAGAGAACAGACCTTATTGGAAGGTCAAGGGCTGGTAACTGAAATACAGGGAGTTCTCTGTTCTCTGTGAAGCCCAGGTAGGTATGTAGGTAAAACTGAAAAATGAGCAGAGACTTAATCTTGGTTCGAGTCATAATATGCTGTAGGAATTAATGTTTCTTGGATGCTTCAAAAATTGTTCCACTTGGTGGGAGCTCTGAATGCTGGAAGAGCTCTGTGTTTAGAGAATACAAAAATACTCCCGTATCTGGTTAAAAACCAAACAAAAAACCCCAAATCAAAACCAGAACCAACCAAACGAAAAGAAACCAACAACAAAAAGGAACCACAACACCCCCCAAAAATGCAAACCAGCAACAAAAAAAAGAGAGAGTGCAACTCTTCCTACAGGAAAACAGGATGTAGGAAGAGATTATCTGCGTCGTTGAGCCTAGTCCTGGATAGCACTGTGACCATTCAGCATTAGGTCCGAAATGTTAACACCTGCAGAATGCTTCCTTTCACTCTGTAAACAATGGAAGAGACTAAAGGACACAGATTCTGGTGTCAAAAATGGCAAAGTGTGGTGTCTTGTGGAAAAAGCTGAGGATGCTGTCCATTTCCCAGCTCCCTACAAGAGTGTATGCTTGCTAAGCACAACTGCTGGCTGGTGATAAGGAGCTGACCTGTGTCCATGCCTCACAAAAACGCCACCAGCCTCTGATGGTGTTTAGTTGGAGCTATGTCTCCTCAACTTTTTCTTTAGGCTTTATGTTCTAAAACACTTTCTAAACTAGAAATCTTCCATTAGTCTTCCTAATAGTTTTTCTTTGAAGTGTCTTAAATTAATTTGGGAATATTTTTTACTGTCGGATACGCTTCATACATCTTCTGGAGAGTTGTGTTATTCCAGCTTCTTATGTTATTGACCTGTTGTCAGCATAATGTTGAACATCAGATTTGAAGGTAGTTGATGATACATGGGATTTCTGTTTTAGCACCATGAGGCAAAGCACACTGAAAATACAGATACAAGTCACACATAGCAGAAGTGAGCAATTGCAGGGCACACAGCTCAATCATAATACCAGTGGGGCTGAGCTGTGTATACAAGTACCCCACATTGGCCTGGTTAACTCAGAGAGACTTTCACGCTCTTACTGAACTCAGGGAGAAATACAGCACCAGGTGATTCTCTCAGTTGTTTATCTAAAGGAAAACCCACCCTTAGGTCCTCTTGGTGTTGAGATCAAGCCAGCTTTTTTGCAACAGCTGTGATCAGTCCCGGCTCACTTCCTTCCCTGAGCTTCATGGACGCATCACCCTGGCCCATCTCTGATCCTGCTTCCATGGTCGGGCTTTACTGATAAGTCACACCTGTCTTTATCTCATTAGTAGTCAGCTTCATAGAAAGTAAGACTGGGCATGTGTTGATTTTGGTGGTTTGGTCTAACTTACATTTTTGCGTTGGAGTTACGGGGTTAGCATCTTCGGTCTTCTAGTCACTTTGCATATGTTTTTGGCTAGTCATCTCAGAAATTCAAATTTTCCTTGTTTGATTTGTATCCTTGGTGAACTCCTTATCTTTTTGCGTCTTAGATGGACTATACTACTCCCTTATCATCCCATCATCTCATGCTCCTTGGCTTTTCATTTTGGCTTCCCAGCATAGCAGATCTGTTTCATAGCTCAATTTATCTTCCATCTCGTTTTTATGGTTTCACAGTCATATTTTGTTATAGAGGTGGTTCGTTGTTAGCATTTCTTCTGTTTATTCTTCTTTCATATATATTCTTGAATTGCAAAGCTCTGTAATTTTTGTGTTCATTTCTCCAATAATTTTCTGTATTGAAATCATAAACCTTGTGCCCAGTTGATTTCCAGCCTGTGAATCTCTTTCTGGAGTTGTCAGACAGTATTTCAAAGCCAAGATTGTGCCTTTTTTTTTTTCTTTCTTTAAGGATATTGTGTGTTCCCTTGCTCATACAATTATTTTCCATAGCCTGCTTTTTTGGTGCTGACACAGTTGTATTTTTCTGCAGAACAGAGTTGTTGTTCTGGCCTCAGATGGCTATACAAAGTTTCTCTGTTTGCTGACTGGATTTCTGAGGTTTAAAATCTTCTTAGACAAAACAGCCAAGTAATTATGATTTGTAATAATCAAAAGTGAAAGACAGGTCCTAATCTTTATAAGAGAAAGGCCAACATAATAGTCTCAAAATTTATCCCACAAAGAAAACTTACTAATTGCTGACAAAAAGTATTCCTAGATGAACTTCCAGATTTATTAGTGTTTAGAATTCAATCCCAACCACCTTTTTCCCCTATTCCCCAATTGCTGTTAGCTTTACAAGAATAATTAAATCCATTTTTAAAGTTGGTGAGTGAACTCATTATTCTTTTCCTATTTTTTCCCAAAAGTTAAGTTCAGAAGAGTTTTGATATATTTTGCTTGATACAGTTTGCTCTGCTGATCAAGTGTGACTGTGTTACTGCACTGTACTTCTAAAGCTGTGGGGAATTATGGGATTTGTCCTTGTTCTGCCTTGACTCTTGCAAGAATTTTTAGAGAACAAATGGAGATGCTTCCCCACTCCCAAAAAGGATGGGAGGAAATACTAAAAGTGAGTTATTTAGGATGCAGCTGGTTTTTATTTGGTTGTTCAAAAAAAATTTGTGGCAGCACTGTTCAAAATGTTGTACATAGCTTTCTTTTCAAAGAGTCAAGGAAATAGCACTGCAATATATTTCTATGATATAAACCCAGCCTGTGGTATGACCATAATGACAGCTGAGGAATTGCACTTGCAGTGAAGCTTGAATTATGACCTGCACCTTTCTGTGCCTTTCATGTCTTTGAGGGCTCACTTACATACTTACTAATGATCAAAGAATTGATTATGTTATTACCGAGTCTTTGCTGTTGCTTTCTAAGCATTGTTTGAGACATGAGACATCATGTACAAATTCAAACATGAACTTGGTGGATGTTCTTTCTTTGTGTTACTGGGGTTTTTTTCCTGGTCAAAACACTTTTTATTAAACTTTATTTTCAAAGGTAGTTTACAGGCCTTTCTTTCAAGACTAATTTCTACACAGTGTATGAGCTGCTGATAATATTTAAAGCTGGTATCAAGAATTGATGTGGGGCACATAAATGACAGAATTTCAAAACTCATTTGACTGGTATTGAGTAGCAGGGTTCCTGATGATCTGAAACAAAGAAATCCAGCCTCTGACATGAATGTTTTTGCACCGCAAGTTTGTGTGTAATTGTGCAGAGATTACCAGTCAGGCAGCATTTTGTGCTGCCGTTTCTTGGAACAGTTCCAAATTAAAAAAAAAAAAAAAAAAAAAGCAAAACCTTTAATCTAAATATAACATTACCTTTGCTGCCTATAAGTTTTGCTTTTCATTACAAAGAAAATAACTGGAAAAGAAGTTGCAAGAAGTAATTGCATCTAATTTACTTTTGAACTTTGTCTCATCCATCTTTTTTATCATCGATAAGGTTATCTGAATAATTTTGCCCAACTTTGCCCAACAAATGTTCACGGATGTGTTTCCAGGTGGGTGTGGGAAATTGGTTGACTATTTTAATCAAGGTACAGGACTCAGGTTTATTAATACTCACTCATGGATGTCCTCAGTAAGCCAAACCTGCATCTATATCTGCCATCCTGATGAGCAAATTAGTGTATAGATTTAAAAGCTTAATGTTTTATTCAAGTGCACAAAAGAGGAAGTTTTCTAAGTTACTAGAATTAGGCTTTTGGATGTTTATTAATCAGCAATTCAAAGCTGTTATAATGTGTTGTAGTTCTTACCCTACATTATTAATGTCAGCAGGAATTTTAACAATAATTTGTAAGTAATAAACAGATATTTTTCTATAAGTGAAATGGAATGTAAACTCTGTTAATGTTCTTGCATTTTAAAATACAATAAAAAATAAAAAATAGTGAAATAACTTTGAAAAGTGTTGCTGAGTCTTGCAGTCACCTTATGTGACCTGACTCTTTATTACATCGTTTCAGTAGGAAATGTAGGAAGAATGTCAGTTACTGATCAAAACTGTGGGTCCTGCATCCAGATGTGGACAGTGAGGGCCCTGATGAGTACAATAAATCTGTGTAAATAACATAGTGAGTGATGGAGGTGGATTGCTTGGCACATGAAAACTTTGACCCAGCAGAACTACATCTCTAAATATTTAAGGCAGGGAGATGCCTGAACACTAGTGGCTTCTGTTAGCTTTTTCAGTGTTTTATAGCTTTGTATGTCTTTTACAAACCTAACATTAGAATTATTTAAATTATGCATTCTATAGGTTTGTCTAGGTCTTTACAAGGAGCCATTTTTTCCCTTGATAAAAAACAGCCTATTTCTAGCACCCACTGACTTGGAGGATGAGCAATAAATGGCCCTATTTATTAGTAAATTCTTGGCTTCCTGTATTTATTGCATGTATTTATTGATCTGATTTCTTATTCTAGATAAACAGTTACGAATACAAGAGTCCTTTACCAATTTTTTGCTGTAAGTTAGTATTTAGTAATTAATTCCTAGCCAACTCCCCTTTCTTTACTGAAAATAAGTCGCCTGAGAACTTACTATGATAATTTATTTGCATAGTGGGTCAAGTATGAGACATAATCGAAGGATTGGTAGGAATACAGCCTTAAATTAAGCTTATGGGTAAACAGGAGAGGCAGACCAGTGGGGCTGAAAAATCATTATTTTTGCTTTACATTAATTCCGTGGTTGATCTTACTGCAAATAAATTGTTCTCAAGAAACTGATGCAGTGATTACATTTATATATGCTATATTTAATTAAAAACTACAGAGCTCATATGGACTCAAAGGCATGCTGCAGATTTTCTTGAGGTTTATGAGCAAAGTTTCATCCTTGGATATAGCTTGATATATCCACCCTTGGATATAACTAGACAAGCCTTGAGTTTCTGCTAGGCAAAATTTAATTATATACATACTCCCATTAACTGTAAGTGGTTTCGTTTATTACATTTAAATAATCTTTTGATATCACTGTCTTTGTGCAAAGCAGGAGAATGTAGGTAATTTTTCTCTTTTTTTAAGAAATAGAGAATTTAAGTTCTATGAGCATCCTTACAAATGAACCTGAATTTCCAGAGGTTTATGATTCATAGCTAATGAATCTTAGTAAAATCATAATATATAGTGTGCATTAAATACCAGTGAATCCATACAGGATAGAAGGGATCCCTGCAGGGATCTCTGGTGTCTAATAGAAAAACAAACTTGGTTGAAGCTTATTTTTGGTTTGAACATTTGTAAAATGTGAGAACAGCTAATCTGTATTAGACCAGACTTTATTCTCAAATGGTAATTCTGTCCCTTAGCATGGTGAGAAGAAAATAATTACAGAAGATAGTAGGGATTAAGGTATCACGTAACAATGCTTGCACATTAAATTTCAGCTCAGGGACTTCGAATTAGAGATAATTGCACTTGCTTGTGCACACATGGCTTCCCTCCCTCTAACCCTGTCTTACAAAACTGCGTTTCCAAACATGTGAAAGTCTCTAGTGTTCACCATGGCCTGCTGCCAGGAGTAGCACATCTTGCCCTTCCATGGTATAAGAAACAAATTCTTTTTGCTTTCCTCAAGTTTCCTTCCTTCCATGTGTTTGCCAGCTGGTTTGCCAGAGGTCTTTCTCTCCTTTTTTTCCCCCCTTAGTATATCAAATCAAGGTTGAGCATTGCATTGCACTGTTACCTTCCTCAATAGAAGCACTAACAGAGCCAGTCACCTCTGTGCCTTCCATAAAAGTTACAGGAATTCAGTGTATTTGACACTTTGACATCCCTACCAAATGCCCTTGAAATTACCAAATACCTTGAAATTTTGAGAGGAAAGGGGAAGGACAGACAGCTGAGTGGGTAGAGCTGGGAGAAACAGAAAGCTGCTGTTCCTGAGAGCTGTTGCTACCCAGAGTCGATAAAAGGGCTGGCCCAGACCAGCTCTGCAGAGCACCAGAGGTCAGGCTTGTTTCAGGCCACTGCTGTCTATGCCTCCTGGTCAGCTCCAGTGGTAACACATGGAACTGTGGTTTGGGTTTGCCATATGGTTTGGAACTGGATTACAACATCACATCCTCAGTTTTGTCCCAGCTTATGCTTTCCCTGCAAACGGTGATCAGGTTGAGAAACCAAGAGACTGCAGCTGGGATTTTCATAGAAGGCATGCTTCATTTGGCTCAAGATGAGCGCTGTCACACATCCTCCACTTCAGCTTTCATAAATCATGGGTTGCCTCTCAGCACATTTCTGCTTTATCTCTCCTGACTTAAGTGATGTGTTCTTCACCTACCTGCTTCTAATGCGGCTCTGACATACAGTGGTTCATCAAACAAGAACAAAATGAAACTGACAGGCAACAAACTCTGGATGTTTCGTTTGTTTGCTTGGGTACATGTGTATTCAAGTCAGATCTCAAGTTAGGTTGTCTTGAGTGGAGATAATCAGGGAGGAAGCTGATTATTCATATGTAAATTTCCATGTAAGGAAGGCAAAACTTTTTTAGAAGTACAGTGTGTACAGTACAAATGCTGTACTTGAAAGGTATGTTGGAACTTCCTCTAGGTTTTGTACAACTTCAGGCTTTATGTACTCTTTTTCCTATATAATATATACTCCCCTCTTTACTAGAGATTATTAATTTTCAGGAGAAAAAAAGGATTGTTTTCTGCCTTAACAGAAACTTCAAATTAAATTCTAGGTTGAGTTCCTAAGTACAATGCAGTTGTTTGCCACCAGGGTTCTGGCAAAATTTAGTTTAGGTGCTTAAACAATACTGGGTACTAGAAGACCTTGGTTTCCAGACTGTTTAGAAGTCATCTTCATCCTCTGTTTCTTATGTCTGAATAGAGCAAATGGTTGTCTGGTCTCAAGGATGATCTGAAATAATTTCAGAGTCAAGGACAGGTATATGAAGGTGTTATTAGTAGTGTGCCTTTATTTTGTTTTCTGTGTTACTATTTCCTATATGGCCAATGTCAGTCTGCTGGCAAGTACTGAAACTATGATAAATTTGAAGAAGGTAAATTGACAGAAATTCCACAGACATTTGTTAATATATACGGTTTGGACTACTGGTTTAACAAACCCATCTTCTTCATCCAAAAGCTGTGTTGAATAACTGGGAAATTGTAATAAGAGAAACTTCTTCTTTTACTAGGTGTGTCTCTGTTTTACTTTCTCAATATTTTATGAATTGCCTTGTCTGCTTTATGGTTTTGCTCTTGGCAAGCTTATTCATTTATCTATCCTAAATTTCATGTAGCCATTGATTTATTTTTCTTAAGTGTCCTGGTTTAGGGCAAATTTGGGAGGAAATCTCCGAATGGGGTTCCTCTGAAAAGCAAATCCAAACAGCCCCTCCCCCCAGCAGGTCCGGGGAAAGAATTCCCTCAAAGAAGAGTGGAAAAAAACCCCTATTTATTTAACAAACAAAATGCCCACAAGCATAAAGAATGAATAATAATAATAATAATAACAATAATAATAATATGAAACAATAAAACCTCTCGCTGCTCCGAAGAGAGATGGCAAAACTGAGAGTCCGTGCCAGGAGTCTGTTTATCAGTCCCTTCAGTGCTGGAAAATGCCAAGTCCCGGCCCAGTGGGCCACGGGTGCAAGATCCCGGAGCTCCTCTGGGTTTTTCAGTCCAGAGCAGATTTAAACAGTCCCAAAGAAAAATAAAATAGTAAAAAAAAACAGTCCAGGAAAGCTTCTTTGCCTCAGCTAGCTAGACTAACAAAGGGGGAAAAAAAACTCTCTCTGGATGCCCTCCATGCATCCGACGACGGAAAAAAAAAGAAAATACACAGTCCCAAGGACGAGAGCAGATTCAGAGGAGTGAGTTTGTTTCTCAAAACAAACTGCGCACTTCTTCTTTCCCTGCTCACTCTCAGAACCAGTCTTAAAGGTACAGAACACAGAACAGATGATTTGGGGATACAGGCATCATAGTCACCCTAGGACATTAAGATTTGATGTAGTTTTTATAAGTGATAAAAATCTGCTTAGAAAACATGTCATGGAATGTAAAAAATTAAAATCTAAAAACCGAAAAAAAAAAGATAGCCTTACTCTGGTAAGTAAGAATGCTGGTTATATTGCAGATTTTACCAATTTCTTTAATGTACATTTAAGTGTTTCTGAAATTTATGGTATAATGATACCTTGTGGTAAGTCAGGCAGCACGAAATTGGAGAATTCCTGAACTTTGAATGTAGCAGTGTTGGGGATGCTTCACTGAACCTGAAATACAGTTGAGGTTTTGTGATGATTTTGAGAAATACACCAGTAGAAAGTGCAGATGTGTGAACTTGTAGTTCGGGGACAAAAGGAAGATAACGTGTGAGCTGACAGCAGTCTTTTAGAGCAGAAATTATCAATGTGGTTCAATTTTCCTCTTAGACCTATGTCCTGGGTTGCAAGTATAAGATATGCACAAAGTATTTTATCACCATCTTCATGAACTGTTGAAACTAATTGCTGAAGCAGTGTTCTTCCAGATTTCCCCCTCCCTCTTCTGCTAATGGGTCTTCTGCTAATGGGTCTTTTGTTAATGAGTCTTCTGTTAATGGCCTGCTGCATGACTCATAGGTAACTCCCTCTGGGAGTTATCTCTCTTTAATGGGCCATTAAGGACCCCCTGTACGACTCATTATCCCATTGTGAGATGCTCCGCCCAGGGGGAGGAGCCAAGCATTCTCACCTGGATATAATCTGGGATTTGGGACAATACGGGGCACCTTACCCACTGGATTCCCAGAGGATCAGAGCTACCAGACCTTTCTATGGGATCACTGCTTCCGTCATCCCACTCAGGTTGTATTCTGACTCTGTCAGTGGTCTTTTGTATTATTGCATCTATTTTATTTTATTTTATTTTTTTTTCTCTTCTTCCTATTAAATTGTATTTCTGACTTGAAGCCTCTCACTCGTTTTTCTTTCAAACCACTACAACCTAATTTCATAAAAGAGATTTTTCCCATGTGTAAGTTGTGTTACTTAGTCAGGGTGGGGTGTAGCTGTGGTTTCCTTCTCTTGAACCTTTTTATCCTCACTCCCAAGACTGATGAGAAAATGACTGAAATAACACAGCCTAGTATGTTGTGTGTGGTGTTCATCAAACCAGAAAAAAGGTATGGTGGGAGGAAAAAAATTTAGACAGTGATCCCACAGACCCTTGCCTTGGGATTCCCCATTTCCCATAACTGCTTTGCCCACAGCAATTATTTCCTCCTCAGTCACTGGGCAAGTGTTGTAGAAGATCCTGATATGAAGTATGTCCAGGACTGAATGCTGAGTTGAGAATACATTTATTCCCCGTGAATTTTCCTAGAACTTATAATGGATGTACAGATAGCTTCCTGTATTTAATAAACATCCTCACCCAGCTGTGCAAGTGAGGATCGGTTATTATCATCAGCACTGCTGCTGTGCCATTCATAGGTGTCATTCATATTGTTTTGTCATGTGATGCAAAATAATAAATAAGTTTTAAAGAGTGATTCCTGTTAAGTAAGAAGGAGTTATATTAGCTGTCAGGCTACCAGCTGAAGCAAGAACCTTTGGCCTTTGATTCCTGTATGGAAGTGTTTTGTAGAAAACAATGGAAATAGTTGTGATAAGCTCCAAATATGACTATTATTTTCACTTTCCTAATCAGGTTGGATTGGTAGAAAGTTGATCCCTCTACAAAACACAGATTCTTTTCAGTTGTTTTGATTTACTGTACTTGGTATGTTGCTTGAGCAAGTGGAGCTCTATTCAGTTTTTTGGGTTTTGTAATGTTTGCATCAGCTTGGAGGATTTGAATTGTCTGAATGTCCAAAGATTTACTCTTGTTCTTCTTGGCTTCCTGCACAGCCCCCATTTATAGCTAGACCTACTCCTCAAAGCCCTGACTTGACGAGCAACTGCAAAATGACCATTCTTTGTTAATTTTGTACATTTCCCCCTTCATTCAGTGTATTTACCTCCAAAACAATTATTACTGAAATTGGGACGGAGCTTTGAAATCACTAGTGCTTTTCACAAAGCTCCCTGTTGCCTTCACTGAATAATAATTCAAATTTCCAACTCTTTGTGATAGGTTATCACAATTTAACTGTTGAATGAAAGATGAGGAAAAAAAAAGCTGAAAAATAGCCATTCTTTTTGTAATATAATGCAGATAAATTTAGGTAGCTAAATGTCATGGCTACCTCATGGAAAACAGTGATCAGAGTCTTCACTGAGTGAGGTGATGCTGTGTGACCAAGGAGCTGGTTGTGCATTTATGTTGTCAGCTATCTTCACGTTTGCCATTCACAAGCCAGACTCATTTCAGAATTTGCTGCAGGGCTAATTTTACAGTGCCTCGATTTTCCTGATACCTCAGGTTCTTTCAGAAACAAATACATCTTCAGCGTCCTACCATCCTGGTGGTTTATCTTTCCTACTCTGTGAGCAATGAAGAAATCACATAATGCTTGGTTCACCAGTACAGCCTAGTAAAATTAGCCTTTACCAAACCAAAAATCCTGTCTGCGTGGGCAGACTTGTATTTTTGGTAGATGTGTTTCTTTGTTGCAGAATACAAGCCTTCTGGGCAGAAGGTTAACTGCTGAAACATAAGATGAAATGCCATTTTCTTTCAGGTCAGAGTGGCAGGATGGCAGCTGTACCAGACCACCAGACCAGTACCAGACCAGACCAGAGAGCTTTGCAGGTGATAAAGGAAGATTTAGATAGCAAGAATTCTCAGTGCAGGGCAGGGTACACTATTCAGAGTGGCATTTGTCACGTGAATTGATTAAAGTTGTTTTAAACAGCTTTGGTACAATTCACAAAACAAATTTTATGGGATTATGGAATCTTTCACGTGCCATCAAACTAAGCTGTCCTTTGTTGTTCTTTAATATGCTACGTATTCATTCACTCCAGAAAGTGTTTTAGCTTTCTTACTCTGGAATTAAAGTGTTACTTACATAATTTGAAAACTATTATGTCCTCTTATATTACCTGTCTAATACAAATATTGTGCAATTAATTTATTTGTTTATGCTTTATTTCTGTCTAGTTATTGTAATAACACCAACTTCCCAGCATGCTTATTACCTGGGAATTTTCATGATAATTTTGTTTCACTTAATATAGAAATTTCATGATTCTAAGTGCAGCTGAACAGGGAAAAACTACCATGGGATGTATGTTGTTCTTCAAAGACTAATCTTAAACACAGTTTTATTAACTATAGATTCTTAGTTACCAGGTCAGCTATCAGCCATCATACGTCATGTTTCCTTATTTCTGATTAATATTGTAATAGAAGGAATTGTGTGTTAATTACAGCAAGATACAAGAGTTGTCTGTTAATTAATGGTTGAATTTCACTTACAAGTGAAATCTCAGTTTTGACTCCAGAGTTTCATTGCAAAGCTGAAATTTGAGAAGTGCGTGATCCAGGACAGCATATTAACAGCCAGGGTTCTGGAATCTGTTGGGAAAACAGTGGGCAAGTTTAGGGATTAGAGTTAAGCCCAAAATAAAATACTGCAAAAGCCTTCCAGTCACCTCCCCTTCCATTTTTAGTATGCATGTTTTAAACTAGGAGTATTGACACAAACTTCTAAGAAAACTTGGGGTAAGATACAGTCATAATACAGGAATAAAACTCCAGTGTTTTCTGATTCATCTGTGGCTGACAGGTGACTTCTGTGCCAGCTGAGTGTTCAGTCTGACAGCAGATGGTGCAATCTATGATGGACTTGGGTCCTTCAACAGAGCTACTGTTGTTAATTGCATGAATATGGAAGCTCTTTGCAGAGCAATGATTTTTGAATAATAGAAATGTAGTGCACACTCTCTGTAGAAACATGTGCCATATTTAGCTCTGTGGAAAGAGGTGTATCTATATAATACAACCAACTCTCTTAATTCTGTGGCTCTGCTTGCCCAGAGAGGTTTTTTTCCAGTGTTCTTGGCAGGCCTGGGAAGTGGCAGAATCAATCTTCTGCCTCCCTCAGATGCCTGAGACATTCAGTGCCTTCAGGTCCGTGAGCTGCTGATTTTTTTTGTTCTGTGATGTTCTGTAGCCACATGAAGGCAGAAACACCCAATGCTGTGCACAGCCACAGTGCCCTGCCTGCTGTATAAAATATTGCTGGTACCAGTATCTCAGTGCAAATCTGTTGGAAAGCTTGCAGCATGTAAGTAGATGAAGTACAGTGGTGCATGCTTGTAGTGTGAAAGTAATTGAATTAATCTTTAATTAATCTCCCTCTACCAGTGGTAAGGAACCATGGTAATTATATTAGTATAAAATGTAATTATTATGCATTATTTTCTACTTAGATGTTTCAAGACTAGAATATTTGCATTGCAGAAAGACCGGGAAACCAACTCCAGGTTTCCTAAGTCTGCTTTTCATGCATAACAGCTTTACAGGGTATTGGGATGTTGACCTGAAACAACGGATCAGTTGCTGCCTGGCAGCCTTTCTGACTGGTTTTCCACTTGTACTTTTGCATCTCAAACTTTTCTTGGTGATGGGGAGACATTCTTTTAATAGTCCCTTATGTAGTTTATTGGCTTTGCCTGTTAATTTACTGAATAAGTAATAACCACTGATTAGTAAGCACCCCCTTAGAATGCTGATTAATATTTGAGAGAGAAAACTAGCTCTAAAAAATGAAAAGCTTTCAAAATAATGGGATGAAATTACAGGTAACTACTTACGTTTTGATAATTGCATGTTTGATTTAGAGTTTTTGATGTAGTCTGTAGCTCTGAATTCTATTCTGACTTTTCTATTAACTAGAGTGTATGCTTGGACAAGTCACTTATTTTAATCTTGTTTTTAATCTTCATTAGACTGTAGATGAAATTTTATGGTACTGCCCGGGGTTTTTAATAATCTAGTGCCTGCTCTGGACTGTTTTGCCATAGGAAATTGTTGAATCTAAAACTTAACAAGATTTTAATAGGAGTGGGGCATTTGTAAGGGAACAAGAAGCAGCCAGGGATGAAATAGGTACTGACAACATTAGAAATTTTTCTTCTTTTTGTTTTATGGTTTAAGCCCATCTCTGTGCATAAGGAATTGGAAGGATTGTTCATGGAGAAACAGGAACCCTACAGCTTCATGATACAGAAACTTTTTCAAAGCATTCATTGTTTGTCACTTGCCACAAGATCATATCCTTGCATTAATTTGTAATGAAACACCTTGTGAATGCTGTGTCTGCAACTTGCATTGAATTGAAACAAGCAATCCTGAGATAATAAAAAAGACAGTGATAACATAAAAAGTGATAACGATACAGTTAAAAGATACACTTATTTGTTGGCATTCAGTAAATAAAATTAGAGGAATTATGTTTTTTTCTCTTTTGCTCTTTGATCTCTGCTGCTTTTCAATCTGACATAAGTTACTGGTACTCATTTTGTGGTCCTTAGCTGTTGTAAACGACACTGATTTTGCAGTGTACTAAATAACATATGTAAATGCTTTTAGTTTTCCTTCTGAATCTTGTAATCTAGTAATTCACCTATGCACTGGAAATTTTACTGTTTTTTTCCTCTGATATTATCAGCACATGCAAGATGTGCAGTAATGACAGTGGAAGTTTTGGGCTTTTTTCTTCTGGAATGATGGTCAGGGTTATTCCTGTATCAGCAGTGTGCTCTGGCAGCCAAAAGGGCTGTGTCCTGGGGTGTATCATCCGCTAGTCAAAGGAGGTGGTGGTCCTAATCTGCACTGTGTTGTTGCTGCCCCACACTGACTAATGTGTGCATTTTGGAGTATTTTGTCGGTATGTGAAACGCATCAAACTGTGGGAGTGTGTTCAGAGGAGAGAGATCAAGATGGTGAAATATTTCAAGAAGCAGCTGAGGTCACTGGGTTTGCTCAGCTTGGAGAAGAGAAAGCTGAGGGCTGACTGCAGTAGTGCTGATTTCCTCTCTCTGGTGAGCAGTGACAGGACATGAGGAAAGGGAATGAAGCTGTATCAGAGAAAGTTCAGAGTGGATGTTAGGGAAAGGTTCCTCTCTGGAATCATGGCTGGTCACTGAAACAGGCTCCCCAGGGAAGTGGTCATGGCACCAAGCCTGGCAGAATTCAAGGAGCACCTGGATGGTGCTCTTGCTCATGTGGTTTAGGTTTGGGCAGTTCTGTGAGGGCCAGAGAGCTCAGTGATCTCAAGTGATCTTCATGGGTGGGTACCTTCCAACTTGAGAGATTCTGTGTTTTGTTTATACACAGTCCATGCCAGAATGTTTTTCCTTTTCTGCATTTTAGGTGCCTTATCAGGAGCCAGAGAAAGCTGGGAGTATGATTCAGGAGCAAGAGACCTTCAGAGTCCAGACCTCCACAGTAATTTTAGACTACAAAAGGTGTTGGAGTATGGTGGAAGCAACGTGACTCAACAGGCTGCACTGCCAAGACTTCTAGCTCAGGCCTCAAATTTTAGCAGCTCTGTTGGAGGAAGCTGCTTAGGACTTGCCAACACTGTAAGTGCATTTTACATTTAAGTCTACTTTTAAATTTTGTAGGAGGGCTTTTTTTTGTTGTTTGGTTTGGTTTGATTTAGTTTGGTTTTGGTCTTTGTCTTGGTTTTGGTTTTGAAGAAGCATATTTATTCCAGTATTAGAGCCCTTAGGGAAACAATTTTTACTTTATCAGAAAACCAATGTGATTTTAGCAATAATGTAGTGTATAATATTTCCAAAGCTTGATAACCAAGTTTTGTCAAAAAAGATAGGAATCTGTAAGTGGTCAAACTGAAGTTCCTAACCAATACAATTTCACAGAAGAAGATTTGTTTATAAAAACATCCTTCCAATTAATTTTAAGTGTGTCAGATTTCTTGAAAGTGTTGTGCAGCAGAATTCCTCACATGTAGTTTCATTATTCTGCACTAAATTATTTGGTACTTTCTTGATGGCCTTGGTGTGCTTTTTTATTTCTACAGGCAAATACTATTCTCCTTTTAAAAAAGCCCACATAACGGTGTGTGGTGGTTTTGGCTGGAGAAAGACAAATTTTCTTCACAGTGACTAGTGTGGAACTGTGATTTGGGTGACACTTTTGAAGGCGTGACACATTATTTTTTGCTTCTTCCCCATCTGTATTGGGATCATGTTTATGTTTTAATTTTAACCCAGGCATCTCATCTTAGAAAAGACCACCTATTTTGTAGCATGCTTCTGGTTTATGTTGCACAGAAGCTTAGGTGGAGAAGTAAAGGATGCTAAAATGAAAGTGAAAAATTTCTAATTAAAAAAATTACGCTCCATTGGCATGCTTGACCTTGATGAAATAAACTCCTAGTTCATGATATCATAAGATAATTCAAGCTGTAAGGGAAACCTCAGGAGCTTTTCTGGTTCAACATCGTACTCAAAATGGAAGGGATTGCTGACATCAGAGGAAAATCAATGTCTTCAAGCCACATTATTTAAAAAGAAAATGATGGAAAGTATCTTGACAATGCTTGCAAAAGCTTTCTTATTTTATCAAAGTTCCTAAACATGAGCTGATATAGGACCTGTTTCCATATGCAGAGTAAAAACATGTAGATATTAAAACTTCCCTAAGAGAGAAAAGAATTTAAGAAAGTTGATAGTTTCTTAAAGGAATTGTGTCCCCATTTTTCCTAGGGAGGATAATAAGAGATCACCCAGAATCATATGGGAACTGTAACAAGCAGAAAACAAGCAGGCACACATTTATTATAAAGAGAATAACATGGGGGAATAGAGACATTATAGGCCATTTAGCAGCCTTGTTTGTATGTTCCATTACTTGTGGGGAAACAAGAGCTTAAGTGAGAACAGAGAATATGTAGGTTTGTAAAAAATAATTAAAAATCCATCCAATATAATACCTCCTTTAAGAGGAGATAGTAGACAAACAATATACATCATGTTTCTCCAGTAAAACATCTGATCCTGCCTTGAGTGGTGCTCTCATCATCAAGGCAAGAACCATAATTTAAGTGTAACTACTAATGGTTATACAATGATGGTTCAGAAGTTTTGTCCTGTTACACATTCACAGAGATACAATACGAAGCCACAGTGTGCAGTGTTACTCAGAATGCAGTGGAATGGCTACTGCATTGCTATGACACATAGAAATCTGAAAAATAAAAATGAAGGAGGCTTATTAAAATATAGAGACTCCCAGGTTTCATGGCTGAGTCAGGAGAGGACATCAGGAAAAGGTTTTTCACCCCCAGGGTGGTTGAGCACTGGAAAAGCTCCCCTGAGCAGTGGTCACAGCACCAGCCTGACAGAGTTCAAGAAGTGTTTGGACAATGCTCCTGGGCACTTGGTGTGACTCTTGGGGTGTTTTGTGCAGGGCCAGTAATTGGATTCTATGATCCTGACTGGGTCTCTGCCAACTCAGGATATTTTATGATTTGGTGATCTCCAAATTCCTCCTATGCTTGCTGTCAAGAAAGATGCCTTTCATGATCTTTGTTTTATTCTGTTATACTTCTGCTTTAGAGTATTTCTTCTATGCTTTTCAAAACCACGATAGACTCATAAGTTTCTCATTTATATGTAGATGAATACAATAACATCTTCATTTGACTCCTGCTGAGCACCAGTGTCATGGGTCATATGTAAATTTTTGCTTTGGCTTTATTAAAATGGAGAGGGAAAGGAGCATGAGAAAATTGAGAGAACTATTTACTTTGGATTTCAGTATTTATTCATCTTTCCACAGTTTTTAATACTATGGGGCATACTTTCTGCTTTCCGGTCTAAATTTAGGCTCTTCAAAGAGATAAACACAGCCTTCACAGAGCTGAGATTTAATATAGGTTCTTCCTTCTCTTTCTCAGATCTTTTACTGAGCTGCATTTGCCACAATGATAAGCCAGCTGCTCCCTAGCATTCATTCTCAGAAATGACAGGTCTCAGTTTTTCCATTCTTTTAAGTTAAATTCAGTTAATTAATCAAGTGTCAATTCTTGTTATTAGTGTCCTGGTTTAATTTCTGGCAACCTTTTTTTGGCCTCCTTTTGATTTTAAACTGTGCAGTCAGGCTAAAGACATCCTTGTGGTGATTATGTACTCCTACAGCATAGATTATACCCCTCAGTCAATACAAAGAGTCTCCATGCTGTCCTTAACATTTAGGTTTTCCATCTGCAAAAGTTAAATGAACATCAGTCCACTTTGCCTAGCTTTGGTAAGGGGATTATTTTTAAAAATGGTTTTTTGTAATTTTGGGAACATGCAGCTCTACTTCATTTTATCAAAACATAATGCCTGCTCTGAAGCATTATTCTTCATCACAGGAGTGATGCAATTTTAAAACAGAGCTGTTTGAATTTTAGCCATTTATACTCGGTGCATATGTGTCTATCATTGTTCATTTTGCATCATTTTGCTATAATTTGGTTTATTAAGCCATGTTCAGATTCAGCTTTTGTTTCACCTGAATGATTTATTCTGTAATCATTATAGGGTGTTAATTTCTTGCAGTGTTTTTCAGATTTGCATTTTTATTCTTAAATACTAAGAACACATTCCTATTTATAGCTCTTTCCCTTGATACATACATTTATGACTAAAATATTAACTTTTCACATGACTTGCCACCACTTACTGATGATGTACCTATTTGTGCCGATAGGAGTTCTCATGTGTGTGTGTGTGTGTGTGTGTGTGTGTGTGTTTGGATGTTGTAAATTATTTAAATCTTCTTCACGGACAGAAAAGAATGCAAGCATTTTGAAGGATTTGTTGATGCATGTGGATGTTTGGGAGCAGCTGTGGGATCTCAGTGTGCACCCTACAGTGCCACAAGGAGGGATGTAATTCTGTTGCAGAAGATGAAGTATTGCTGTTCTCTGAAAACATCAGATGGGAAATATCTCAATATGATAGGCATATTTCACATTAAAATTCCACTGAAGTTTAATAAGCAGAAGCCATAAGATTTGCTTTAATTTCCTTTTTGTATTCTCCTTGCATGTGATTAGAAGACATTTGATCTTTTTTAGTAGAACATGTGTATATAAGTGGTAATGCATGTATGTGTGCATAGTGTTTGTTTCTCTTGCCTAAATTAGGTGTGAAGATGAATGTATTTGTTGTCAGAAGTAACTACATTTACATAAAAACCTATTGGTTGTGTTTCATTTGCCACATTGATCAGATCTCTGTTATTGTAGTTGGAAATACATCTGGTCTGCTGAGAAAAGTCTCTGCACCAAGATCTTACATCTTTAAAATGTGCCCCCAGGTATCCTGATATGTGGTGGTTTTTTAACTATCCATTTCCTGGTCTGGTGAGATCCAGAACACTTTGATCTCTGATTTTTCCATCCAAAGACACTCCAGCTATAGTAGAACTTTTTTGGCTGCACCTTCCTTGCCAGAGGTTTTTCACTTGGAAAAGATTTGATTAGAATATGGTTGACTTGCAGAGGGGAAGGGTACAGCTGTGTTTTTGAGAACAGAGTATGGTAGAACTTAATTATGACCACCATTTAGGAGGCTGTGTTGCTATTTCCTCCTCAAAGCAGCCATGCCACAAATGTGGTTATTCTTGGTCAGAGAGAAAGACCTATTTACAGAGTTGCCAGAATTACTTCCTGCAGCATCTCACTCTTCTGGCCAACCACAGTGTGTGCATAATCCTGCTTTTTATCTTGTGCAGGGCTGTCAATGCAAGATGGTTGTGGCTAGGTGGGAGGGTGTTGGTGCAGACTCTTCCACCTGCCAAATCTGAACTTCTCATCTCAAGAGGAACTGTTTTCTGGAATGTCTCCATCAAGAACAAACAGTGAACTAGTACAAAAATGTTCTTAATGCTTCTTCTTGTAACTGTTCTGGTTACTGCTCTGGTATATGCTCTTTCTTATCTCACCCTGTCTGATTTGCATGTGTCTGTACCTCATCTGGAGGTACTAAAGATATTATTTGGCTTGAGAATGGACTGTTTATTTGCATCTGTGTGACAAAGTGTCCTTTATGTGCAGCAGAATTAAAGCAACTAAACTGGATTTAGTTCTGGCTATAGACTCTGTATCAAATGCAGACACCATCTCTATTGGGTACACAGCCCAAAAGTTTGTAAAGTACAAAGTTAAACTGAAAATATGTGTAACAAATCAACACAGTTGTGTTAGCATTAGTTTCTCAGCATGATCACTAGCAGATGAGAATTCAATGTCTTTGTTTTAGGAAGCATCATGTTATCTGACAACAGATATTCTTACTGCAATACCTCTTTATTAGTCAGACTCAGTCAATGTTTGCCTTGCTAATTTTTCTTCCTGAAGAGCACTGAGCTGCAAGTGGTGACAGACAGAACCACTATTTTGAGAAGGCTAGTCTTTTTAGTTGGCATAGTTTATACTAAGCAATAGTATTCTGAAAGTCACTATTGCACTTTTCAGGAACACGTGACTTTTCCTTTCCTACCTTGATCTGCTCCTTAATCAGGCAAACCTAATTTGCTATGGTCTTTTTGTGTATACCTTTTTGTGTATAAAAGAGCACACTTAGTGTTATCATTGTGTTTACATTTATGTCTGTAGCAGGCTGTAGTGCAGCTTGCTCTGGATAATAAGTATTATTGCCCTGCTTCATCCTGAGTCACAGTAAGCATTCATGTGCTCTGAGATACATGTAAATGTAAATTAAGTGATTTACATGTAAATTCCATACTGCTGTCATGTTATTGAGCATATAATAATTTCTTGTAATTCCTTAATGTTATAAAATGTACATAGTACTGTAGCAGGAGAATATCTCAGAGGTGCTTGGTATATGGCATATGTTCACATGTGATATTCTGTCATAGAATTCAAAGCACTGAATTTAATCTCTTTGTCTGGTCCTTTATCCAGCACTTCAAGCAATTTGACAATACATCAGTTGTTCTGTTAGTTCTTACCTTACCTCCTACCTTGACTGTTGGACAGCCAGCTGATATTTCTACTGTCCTTTGCTGTATGATTTTCAGGGCATGTGCCCACATAACCAACAGTCTTTCATTACAAAGACTGAAATTCAGATCACCTGATAATAAAAGATGTCTGCTTGTTCATTTTATGCATATAAGTTTTTATGTGGCACAAGTCAGTGTAATGTTAGTGTCTGTAGAGATTAAAAATTATACTGCTTAAAAACATGGTATCATTCACCCTCCCAAAAAGATGTTCACCTTGCATGTGTACTGTGATTTTTTTTAGACTACATTTTGGGCTCATTTTAGCTAAGCAAGCAAATGCAGACTTTAAAATTGACTCATTAAAAAGAGGAAGGGTTGTCTGGTTGCCAGAGAAAGCAAAGCTATTTTTGCAGGGGATGAGGAAAAAAGAGCTTCCTAGAGATTTGTGGCAGCCTAGGGATAGTCTTGTATCTGTCCTAAATGTGAACCATTTTCTCTGTTGCTAATTTACAGGCATTAGCTGTAAATTAAATGGGTATCCTGTGGAAATTCTTTTGGGAAATGATCTTTTAAGGGAAGGTGGCAAGGAAGTCTGAAAATAGAACTGTACTGTGAGAAAGAGAATTCCGTGATTGGTTTGTAGGCTACTTTTGTTTGCTGTTGCTGTTAATGAGAATCTACTACAAAATTTGTCATTTAATTTCTGACGCTTTTATGGTTTTAAAACTCGTTAATATTGATATGTCCTTTTCTGGCAAAGTCTGTCCCTTTTTATTCTAACCCCTCTCTCCAAACCTACTCTGTTTTAAAATAATTTTATTTTTGCCTTAGTGTGGGAAGCTCTGTTCCTCCAGCTTCCCCACTGCTTCCCTTACAGTCAGGGAAATGGGCCCCAAAGCATCAGGTATCCCATGCTCTTAAGGCACTTCTTTTTGAATAGGAGAAGGTAATGCCTTTCTAGCTGCTCTGCATGAGGCTAGTGGAGGTAGGAAATACTTAGATTTTGTGTATTTTGAGGAATTTATACAGTACATAGGCACTTTGTGGGATGTATTGGAATTTGGTTGCTTGTGTAGAGATTGATTTTTCACAGATTACTGGCTGGGGATTCTGTTCCATATTTGAGAACCAGGACATACAATAAACCACAGGAGCTGGATCTCCTTCTCTTCTCCCCTTGCAGCCATGTTTTTCCCATATTCTGTACACAACTTCTACTGCAATTTCTTTATCATGCCAATAAAAATGATTGCTGTAAAAATGTAGCTTAATCATGCCTCCAGTTGCAACTAAAAGAGAAGGCCCTAAAACTGAAGATTCTAGTGATGTGGACAGTTGAGCCTACTACAAAAGCTTTGTGCCCAGGATAACCTTGCCTTCTGTGCATGTGCTTCCAAACCAAGTGTCATTTCCTTTCTGCCAGGCTAATAATAAAACCCAAGAATTCCATTAAAGTGAGAACTGATTATTGAAACACAGATTCAGGAGGTTTGGTTTGTCTAAAAAAGGCAGTTTTGTCTGACAGATGTTTTTTATGTTTAGGGGTGTGGGAAGCTGTTAGCTCTTTGATCTCAAGCCAGCATTGTAATGGATCTTGTTTGTCTCAAGCAGGCATCAGCTGTAATGGGATTATGCAATTTGTTTACACAAACCTGGCTTCTATAGCCCACTAGAATCATAGTCAGTTATTAGTTTTTCTCTTAAAATGGGCATTCTGGATTAGGCCTGCCACAACTCATCTATTTTATATGAAACATAGTTTTGCAGTCTTTTGAATTTCCAGCATTATAACAGACATAGAGGTGAGCAAATGGCAAATCATATATATATATTTTTTAATTCTGTTACTATTTCCATCTGCAGACAATCGTAGCACAGCGTGATGGGTGTCAGCACAGGTCACATTTATTCAGACAGACTATTAATACATATTTTTGACTGAGGCTTTTAACTGGATCTTTTACATGACAGTTGAACAGTATCTCTTACAAGCATATGACGAAGTTGAAAGGCAGAGTAATGGGGTTTGACCTAGTTCAACAATTGTAGTTGGATGATGTGAACTGGCATATGGCAACCAGGCACTATAGGAAGGAGGGTCTTAACAAGTGTGTTCAAGTAGATGTTTTGAAGGTTTCAAAACTTCTAATTTAACTCAGTTGGAAGGACTTAGTATTTTTTCCCCCTCATTGCTCAGAAAATGCCCTTATGCATCCCATTTTCTTTGCTGTAATCAAGGAAACTCTGGTTCCAGTGCAGGTGTTCAGATCTTTTTACTTTTCCAATTTTTTCCCCCCCAGTTGTTTGAAATGAAGAGCAATTCAGCTGGTACAATGGGCCAGCATCATTGCATGCAGCTATAAGAATATAGTGTTAACATTATTATTATTATTATTATTATTATCATCATCATCATCATCATCATCATCATCATCATCAAAGGCAAGCTGAGTCTGAGGGCCAGGGGTTAGTCTGGTGGAGCAAGATTACCCTCCTGGATTCTGGTGCCAGAAAGATTACCACATAGTCTTATCACAGGGTTTTCTTTTTTACCAGATTTTCGGCCTGCTCTCTGAGTGTGAGCTGCTGACTTGAGTTTAAGTTGGCAATGCTGGGCTTCTCTGAATCCTCATTTTTTCAAAAAGGTGAGGAGATGACTTATTGCCCCTTTTCTTATACATGCGTGACACCTTTGTGTTCTGGGTTCATGCAATACAGGATTTTGGTAATAAAGTGAAAATCTTAACTGCAGTGCACAATTGAAAATGGGCGCTCTGAAGTGCTTTTGCAATTCAGTGCCGGTTTAGTTATAATGGAGTAACCAACTGTTGTCCTGCCAACCCAGAGAGGCAAGGCACAGTTCCCATAGAAACCTGTCAGAGACACAGTGAAATTCATCAAGATGCTCCTGTTCCTTGGTGTTGCAGCTTGGAAGACAGACAAGCAACTAAGCTCACTGGGTTCATACACAACAGCCAAATTTTATTGAGTCCTCTTCTCCTTATATAGATCTGAAGGTCTGTGTGGTCAGTCCCTATTGGCTGAACCAGTTGCCACCTGGCCAACTATCCAATGGCTGATCACATCCCCAACGGTCTGGGCCTGCTCTCCAACACTCCACACTGATCAAGTTATATAATCAAGGTGCTTATATAATTAGTTACCTTTCAGTTATAAAATTGGGGATTAATTTTAATTGCCAGCTGTTGTCTACCACAATACTTGGAATTGTTTCTCTACCACTGTCAGGCCTGGGCATTGACCTAAGGTGGTACAAGATGCTGCCACTGTTAAAACACCCCATTCCTCTTTGTGTTGTGATGTTTTTTAAATTACTGTATGGTTATCAGCACAACTGTTTTTGTGAACTATTTTTGTTTTAGTACTGCGAAAATGGGAGGGCAGTACGTATACACATGTGCTCTCTTGTGCTTACTGTTCTTTATGTGAAAAACTGTTTCAGCGTGATTGCTGCATTTTGGGCTAGAAATCCACATTATCACTTCTCACCTGGGAGGCAGTTTATGATTGTAGCTGTGTTGCAGTGAATTAGTAAACTCCACCTTTCTTCCTGGTAGGAAGCAACCAAAGTAAACTTTGTTTTTCAGGAGGGGCACTGTCTGTTCTGTGAAGAGTTCGTAATGAAATAAGTTCACTCCACTGAGGTACTCAAGTGAGGTTCATGCCTTTAAGCCAAATAGCCATCTGTAATTTCCTTCACTGAGTTTTGTATTCATTTACCTGCTTGAAACTATAATTTTAGGAACATGACTGGAGAAAAAGACATTGAATCATTCCATTCTCTGAATTTTTTAAGAGATTATAAGTGCATATTATTATTTGAATCTAATTTTTATATAAATAGTGATTTTCTGATATGCATTATAGAAAAGGACAGAAAAGTGTTTCTGTAGCACCTATATGGGTGGCAGTTGTTTTTTCATAATGATGAATTATCTAGTGCCAGTATTCTGAATTGGGAAAGCAGAACAAACAAGATATTTTTATATGAGACATGGGTTTGTTTATTTTACTTAGTTTAGTTGGTTGATGGAGCCTTATCTGAAAGTAAACACTAGAAACACTAAGCATATAATTTCTTAACAAAGTAAGGGACTATCTAGATGAGGCCTGAAAATAAAGATTTTTGTTCTGTAATCATCTGAAGTAAGTGTGAGTGGCTTGAGATGTAGAATCAAATAAAAACATACAGGAAAGAGAGATCATAAATGCTGAAGCTGTGTCCTCCACTGTCCCTCAAAATATAAGATGGAACTGACAGGTATGAAGGCTGAAGTAGATGTGTGAGGCTAAGGTAAGGTAGCCTTGAAGATTATGATGAGAAATTTAAATGTAGGAAGATGTAAAGGAAAAATGTCACTGGGGAGATTTGAATTGTGTATGGCAAAGCAGTTAGAAGGGAAAAAATTAATTTTATAGACCAGATCTATATGCTAGGTTAAAACAGGGAGTGTGGATTTTATATTTAGCTGTCCAAGAGAGAAAAAACCAGCAAATACCAGATCTTTAGAAAAATAAAAATACTAGTATCTACTGGCTAGCAGGGAGTTGAGAAGTGATCTATAGACCAACTTGCAGACGTTCAGCTACTGAACTATGCAGACACAAAATATGTCAAATTAATGAATGTAGATGAGGGCTGTAGGAATTCAGTTACAACAATCATAAAATAGATCTGGTTGAAAACAAGGGGGTTTGATTCACTAGAAGTTTTCGATATATTATTTTAGCTCATGTTATTGTTAAATTAATTTTAGTTATAATTTCTACTAAAATAAAGCACCCCAAACCTTTAAGTGGTCAGAGAAGTTGACATTCTTGTAATTTAAGTGCTCGTGCCAACTAAAGTCTTCTAGGGCTTCAAGCAGGGATCTGTCAGATGCTTGCTTTGCATTTGCCAGAATTCATCGGACTGAAGATATTTCAAGTGGAACATTTCAGTGGATTCAAATACATATAGGTAGGTAGGCAGATGGATAGATAGATAGATAGATAGATAGATAGATAGATAGATAGATAGACATAGCTAAGTTGTGTACACGCACGTATGAGAGTATATATGTATGCACACTTGTTTGTGTATGTATGTACAGGATATATACAAATGTCACACACCGTACATACACAAATAGGTGAAATAAGGGTATATATGTATGTGTGCATATACACACGTAGTCAGAAACTATCCAACCATTCATCTGTTAAACATTCAGAGATCTTGTCCACAGATGGTGAAATGGAATGAAGTGTCAAAGCACAGTTCTGATTTAATCCAGGGGCCAGGATCCATCCCCTTTCTTCGTAGGAACTCGTATCATCATCGATCCATGGCTCAGGACACTCCAGTTTAGGGAGTTGAGTGTTCAGTGTGCCAGTGGATATGAAAGTCAGAGTGTAGAGAAATCTTGGAGTGTCTTAGTTTGAAAGACAGGTGTCTGCTGAAGAGGGGCTGGGCCTCCCTCGGAATGGAGAATTCAAATCCCATCCCTCTAAACTATTATAATTTAGAAAATTAAAGAGGCTTTCAGGCAGAGGTATGGGGATAGGAATAACAGTTCTTTACTAGTATGTATAACAAGTATTAATAATAAACAGAACAAGGAACCTTGAGAGGCTTTGTTTCACAAAGCCCAGGGCAGTCTGATCTCGGTGCCCCTGCGGGACTCTGGGAGCACCAAGCTGGAATAGTGGAAAATCCCGAGCTGGTGGATGAGATATATCACAAGCTCCACGACGGTAACTTGAATGGCAGGGATGTGCCGGCAGGGCAGGGCAGTGCAGGGCCACTGAGTAGCAAAAAGCCTCACAGCAGTGCCAAAGAAGCGACAGTGGTGGGACGGGACAGGCACAGCAGGGCATGAGGAGGCGAGCTCACAATTCCAGGGCACACCAGCAGATGATAGTGGATTTCCCAGGACCGGACTTGGTGGTGACAGTGAACTACTCCACTAGCAAGCAGCAGCCCGGCAATCTTCTGTCCAATGCCAAGCGCAAGAGAGCGAAGCTGCCCGCTACCCTGTCCTTTACCTGCCTGCAAAACTCGAGTTATCTCCCCCTCCGAGAGAAACTCCTAGAGACTTAAAGAACTGGTAGTCAAGTGCTACAACTCCTCTCCTTTGTCCCCTTTGTTCTGCTTGAGTATCTGTAAGTACCCAGTAGTTAGTTTCCTAGCAACTTACAGGAAAAATTCTATAAGTAAAAAAGAAACAAATTTAACCCCCAACATACAGTTAGGAAAAATAATTACATGCAGATGTCTTGATATAGTTCAAGGGCTACTGAATATTTGCAGAGGCACAATCATAACTGTGGAACGAGGACTGGAGCTAGAAATGAGAGACTGTGAAAGACAAGATACAAACCAAAAGAGAGGTTAGGAGTAAGAGGAAATGGAGGAAACCTCACTATTAGAAATTGGGAAGAATAGAAGAGACTTAGCAGGGGAGTCCTGGCAAATCTTCCTATAAAAGTGTGAACCTCTGGAAGAGATTCAGTTCACAAGTGATAAATAGGAGAAAAAACAAGTTGGCTACCAAGATAGTAGGGACTGGGAGTAAAATTAATTAATTTCCTTGTGGTTAATAACTGTAGGAATGATGGACTATGAAGGGAAGCTATGCAGAACTATGATGCTTAGCTTACAGAATGGCCTTGTTAGTGTTTTTAAGCAAGCAGCAAATAAAGTGATGATAATTAGGTGACTGTGACACAGGAATGGCTATTGTCTCTCCTTGTCCTCACAGACAAGTTGATTTATTAAAAATATGGATATTCATTTAATACCAATATCCAGCTATGACGGACAAAGACCCTCTAACAGTTTAAAGTTAGAAAGTGTATGTTTATTCCCATTCCCAGTTCCCATTTCCCATTCCCCATTGCCCATACAACATTCCCCATTCCCCATTTGCCATTACCCATTCCCCTTCCTCATTCCCCATTTCCCATTCCAATTCCCCATTCCTCATTCCTCATTCCTCATTCCCCATTCCCCATTCCCCATTCCCATTCCCAATCCCCTTTCCCATTCCCCATTTCCCATTCCCATCACAATTCCCCATACCCCAATGCAAATTCCCATTTCCCATTCCCCTTCCCCTTTCCCATTCCCCATTCCCCATTCCCATTCACATTCCACATTCTTATTCCCCGTTATGCAATCCCATTCCCCGTTATGCAATCCCATTCCCCATTCGCATTCCACATTCCCCATCCCCATTCCCCATTCCCAATCCCCTTTCCCATTCCCCATTTCCCATTCCCATCACAATTCCCCATACCCCAATGCAAATTCCCATTTCCCATTCCCATTCCCCTTTCCCATTCCCCATTCCTATTCACATTCCACATTCTTATTCCCCATTATGCAATCCCATTCCCCGTTATGCAATCCCATTCCCCATTCGCATTCCACATTCCCCATTCCCCATCCCCATTCCAATTCCCCATTCCCCATTCCCCATTCCCCCTTCCCCATTTCCCATTCCCCATTACCCATTCCCAATTCCCATTCCCATTCCCCATTCCCAATTCCCATCACCCATTCCCATTCCCCGTTCCCGTTCCCCATTCCCCATTCACATTCCCCATTCCCCGTTATGCTTTACCATTCCCCATATGCATTCCCTATTCCCCATTCCCATTCCCCATTCCACATTCCCCATTCTCATTCCTCATTCCACATTCCTCATTCCCATTCCCCATTCCCCATTCCCCATTCCCCATTCCCCATTCCCTATTCCCTATTCCCATTCCCACTCCCCATTCCCCATTCCCATTCCCATTCCCCATTCCCCATTCCCATTTCTCATTCCCTGTTGCACATTCCAATTCCCTATTCCCCATTCCCCATTCCCCATTGCTCATTCCCCATTCCCCATTCCCATTCTCAATTCCCCATTCCCCATCGCCCATTCCCCGTTCCCATTCCCCATTCTCAATTCCCCATTCCCCATTCACATTCCATATTTCCCATTCCCCATTCCTCATTCCCCATTCCCCTTTCCCATTCCCTATTCCCCATTCCCATTCCCAATCCCCTTTCTCATTTCCCATTCCAGTTCCTGAGAGGCCGGGCAGCCTGCGGGATAGCTCCCAAATACACACGCGCAATTTACAGATGATCACAGGGTCTTTTTATGTACAGGGGTATTGAATACCCAAAACACAAATACATATTCATAGCTCTGGTACATCCCATTCCCTGCTCCATATGGTAATTAGCTAGAAAGCCATTAAGCATGCATAGTTTGTTCTTTGAAATGGGTCGGTGGTCTTTTTTATGGGGTGGGGTCTCAAAATGATGAAGTAAACGGGTCTTCTTCTCTTTGACTTTTTAACCTTTTAGTGCTATGTGACAACTGAATCCTGTTTTTCCAGGGCTGTTTGATTTATGGTTGTATTGTATTCTTGGAGTCTATTGATTAGTCAGAATACGTAAACAGGCCTCATGATTTATCAGTTCCTTAAATCCGGCTACTGTTAATAGAGGGAAATTTGTCTATCTTACCTCAGCAATATCTAGTTTAACTAAAGTCTTTAATTCTTAAAAATGAATGTTACAAAGTCACCAATATAAATAGCAGGCACACATTGATGGTGATCAGAATAACAATGGCATCTGTTTTTATTCTGTATGTTCTCCAGTTCTTAACAAAGCGTCATCTTAAGTAATTCACTGCATCACAATGACATTATATTCATTGACGTAAAGCAATTGGCATTAATATAATTGGCAAAAGTTTTGCAAAAAGTTAATAAGGCATGTATACATGTTTACTTATGCACGTAGTCTTAACTGCAAAAATCCCTCATGTATCTTTTTTAATCAGTTTCCATGCTGATGGCCTTGTCTTCCTCTCTTGCTATGGATACACTCAGAATTCATCAATTACTGTTTCTTCTACTAACTCAGTTTTACTTGCAGGCCAGCTGTCAGGCCGCTCCAGAGACTCCTAGTCCTTTTCCTGTCCTCACCTGATACTGAGGCTCTGTGGGGTCAGTGGGAATACAAATGAATGTGATCAGTTTGGATGAAATGACAGGAAATGAGAGTGTTTGCTTGACAGGTTGGTGAGTGACTTCATGGCATGAAATACTGAAGGATGGAAAGAAGAATCAAATGTGAACTCCCAAGGAGACTGGTCAGGTCGAGGGTGTAACTTTTTAAGTGGATTGAGTAGCTGAGGAAGGGTGAACAGGTGAGACTAGCTGATGGAAGTGCTCTTTTGAAATTGTATTATTGTAGACATATGATCTGCTTCAGACTATTCAAGATGGTTTGATTGAAGGAAAGAAAAAATATTTGCTCATGTTGTCTTCAGAGACGAGCTTCATTTTTCAGTATAAGGTTACTTCCCATTGTTTCAAATGAGTTGGATTTTTTTTCTCTCAGCTTAGGTGGATAACCATTACTGTCAGTAATGAGAAGAGTTTGCATCATGAACCTACCATCCTTTTCAGCCTCTCCCTCTTAAATCACAGTGCATTAGTGCTATTGAATAAAGAATTTTCTGGAAACATCCAACTATTTATTGAATTTCTGCTTCCAAGTTTTAGCCTTCATGCTAATCTGAGTGCTATTTTCTCCGTGGAAATTTGAACTTTGGCACTATGCCAGTGTGTTTTGTTACAAGAATGAGAAGAAAAAAAAGTACTCAAATTTTTTGTAGTAGATTTGCAATACTTAGAGATGTGATTTATTTGTGTATTGGATTGTGCAGAGTTCTGCTCTAACTGTATGGATGATACTGAAACAAAAACCAGGAACTAAATGCTCAGTGGACTTCAATTAGTTGCATTTCAATTACAGAGCTAATTTAACAGAACCAACCAAGAAGGCCTTATTTCATACATGCTGGAATTGTGATCAGCTAAAGGTGCATGTTGCATGCAGAGTGAAACTGCTTCTCAGAAAATGGCACATACTATGCTGAAGAATATGTGACATGCACATATTTAGTAGATAATTACTTTTATACTGTAGTTTTCACTCTACAGCTGTTGAGACAAGGAAGGAATATTCATGTGTGAAAAGTATGACATATTCTTCAGTAACTGTAAGTAAATAGACTATTGTAATTACTGAGACATGTTATGAGGGAGAGGTCTTATAAAATAACAACACTTGTGGCACTTTTAGAAGTACAGGTGAGAAGGATGACAGAGTTGTCAGTTGTCCCAAAAGAATCCTTTCACACCAGATGATAGAGCAAGTCTTATTAAATGCTTATTCAGATACAATCAATAAACTAGAAATCCACAGTGAATCTCAGACATATGTCAATGGTTCTTTTTCTACAGCTGTATGAGAGTAAACAAATGAAATAGACTGGCCATATAGGATTATTAGTTAAACAATCTGCAAACTGGACATACTAATGGTTGTTGCTGCATAATTCTGAAATGATCTTGAGAAGAATCTGTCAGTGCAAATGCACTTACCACAAGCAGTATGTGCGTCATGAGTGCTTTAGAGATACATAGAGGTACATAAGGCAGTAATGGATCAGAAATGCCCTGCAATTGAGTGGAAGCCCAGGCCAGTCTCTGTCTCAGACAGAAAGTGTGTGGTGGAAGTTATTTCTGAAAGCCTCTGTGACAGGTTTGTCCATCTTCTTGTAACCTGCTTCTTGGTACCTCCTCCACACCAAGGCATCCACTGACGCTGTCATCTTTGGCTCAGAAATATCTGCAGTTTAAGAGATTCTTCTTCCCACTCCCAGTCCAACCCCCTTCCTGCCTGTAGAGGCTAAAAAAGGAGGTAGGAATAAGGCCGAGGGTAAGGAAGCATTGCTGTCCTAGGCAGGGAACTGATGTCACTGAGAGAGAATGAAGAGTCAGCTGCCAAACAACAGAGAGGGACTGAGTCCAACAGGCCCCTCTCTCATGGGGTCATAGGGTGCTCTGTTCATTTCCTGGCAATGCAAAATTGGCATACTCGAGGTTTTGTTTTTTCAAGCCTGCCTTTGGCAGAAGCCAGTGGGAAAATATACTTTGGCTTAAACAAAGTTCTTCGTACCCTGCTGTTCTATTAAGTCACTCACATGTGTTTGGAAGTGGCCTGCGGACAGCTGGGCAAGTCTATCTGGGAATTTGATTTCATAATGTAACATTTTCATTTGGTTAGTTAATGGACTTGGAGAAATGCTAGACAATAATGACATTTCACACAGGAACAAGTTGTACATCTTCAGATGTTCAGGATATGTTCTTGATGCTCCAGTTTTTAAAATGTGATATAATAGTAACTATTTTAGAAGAATTACTAGATTTATTCTTAGCTAGCCCTCCACAGTAAAGAAATGCCTGCAAAAATTATAAGGCTGTTGAAGCAAGTGTTACCAGTTTTTATGGGTTAGTTAACAACTGATGCTTTCCAACTGAGAAATGTCTAATCCCTTTCCACTCAGTGCAAGTATGCAGAGGTTGCAATGGGAGTCAGCTGGCATTAAAGTCAAATCATTTTTCATCAAAGTTTGGTTTAACCATTTCATTCATCTGCACATGAGTTACAATTAATTTTTAAATTTTAAACAAACTTTGTTCTGAAAGTACCTGAATGTATCTCCCAGGGTGTTAGGCATATTCGAAGCTGTGAATTCTGATGTTGTTTTTCAGTCTCTGTCTCTTTCTACTATGTTACTGCACAGAGTAGGAAAAAGGCAGGAAAAAATCCTGTATAACATAAGTGTAGAATGCATGGTGGATCTAGTTCACCTCCTGAAGTGTCTTGCGCTGTGACAGCTATAGCTGGCCTATAGCTGCACAGATAGATTGGCCTAAGAGGCAAAAACTTGACCAGCCTAGCTCATTAGAAGACAGAAGTAAACAAGTCCCCAGGCATGTTACTGAAAGGTCAGATTCAAACTCAAACAGGGAACCCCAGCCAATCCCTTTGAACCACAGATGCACCTGTCACAGTGGAGTTGGAGACAGGGACATGACATTAGCACACTGAGTTCATGCAGCAACAACCCACATTTATTGTCCAGCAGCTCCTTTTACAGAGCTTTCAAATTCTCTGCGCTCACAGACATGATTTAGTTAAGGGTCTCCACTCTGCCTATCTCACTGGCCAATGATATGGGTGCATCCATGCTTCAAAGGGGTTGGCTGAGGTCCTCTGTCTCAGTTTGAATACAACCTATGGTTGTCATGTCCAGGGACTTGTTTACTTTGAGCTAGGCTGGTTGAGCTGGTGTCTGTTAAGTCAAATTATCTGTGTAGCTATAAACCAGCTTTATCTGTCACAGTTCCCCCCCTCAATTTTAATAAAAAGGCAAAGTGTTCTCTTTTATTTTACTTGCAAGGGCCTTTTGCAGATGAAATGACAGGACAGCATGATGACACATACGATTCTACCTAAATCGACAGGCTTAGCCTCTCCCAGCCAGTAATGCATCCCACATATCATTGAAAATGTTACATCCATTCCCAGGAGCTGTCTGGCAGGATTATCAACAATACAAGCCTTCAAATTGGCACATGGCAGGCTTGTTTCTTGGAAGTTACAAACTTAGAACTTAACTCTATGAACAAGAAACATTTCAACTTTAGAACCCTGGGGAAATCAAATAACAGGGAAAGCAATTTACCAAGTTCAGGTTTTTACCTTGAATAAACTTGTCCCAGATCACCATGTATCAATTGCACAAGTCATTTAGCTCACTGCTCTACCACGTCTGCTGCAGCTTCATCAGGAAGATGTTTCTGGTCCTGAACAGGACATAGAGCAGGATGAACACACCTGTCGGGTATCCATCATGTTCCGGTGTCCATGGAAACACATACCCACATCCCCATGTAATGAGGTCCCATCAACCTTTCCACTTGTTTGTGATAACGTCTTTTACCATTACTTTAGGTTTAGGTGACTGAACATCTCCAGAAGACTGCAGTCATGGGAAATGATTTAATATTACTGGGTTTTGGGATTGTTCTGGTACTGTTAAGTAATTCAAGGTGTGTAAACAGCTTTTGCTACTCTGCTCTGTGGGGTTTCACTACACATGCCCCCGTTTTGTTTACCTAAGATGCATTTTAAAGTGCCATGTGCACGTTCAACAATGGCCTGTCCAGTTGCTAAATATGGGGTATTCCAGTTTGGTGTGACACACCCCAGAGCTGTAGAAATTATCTAGATTTTTGTGATGTGTATGCAGGTCCATTATCTGTTTTGATATTATGAGGCGTGGGAAATAGTAAAGATAAGAAGACTTTCAGAAAGTTGTGAAAGCAGGCCTCAGAAACAGAAAGAGCAGAGAAGTTTGAGCTAGCTGCAGCTGCAACATCTGAAAGTCGAAAAGTTCCAATACTACAGCAAGCAAGGACATGAAACAATAGTTTGAGTTTTTAGGTTTGGCTAGTATAGACCTTAAGACTGCAGAAAAATATACCTAGCAAGATGGTAGAAGGTTTTAAGCTTAATAATGGAGTATTGTGTATTATTAATAGAAAGCATATAAGCAAGTATTGTTTGAAGCAGGTGTACATGTGCTTTTAGTCATTGTCTAGAACAATTGTTTGTAAGCTTTAGCAATATGTTATTGGCTGGAAAACTTTTAAAATGCCCTGTAACAAAGAGATCTTTGGGTGCTGCTGGCAAGACGTGAGCTGTTTCCATCTTTCAATTGTCTCAACCTGTAATAAAAATAATACTGCAATAAAGCTCAAGGAACGTATCCCAGCAGTCCTGTCCTGTTTGTGCAAACCTCCAACACAATGAGGGATACCCAAAGCAGAAAAGGCTAATTGCCAACGTGCGATGGTATCCTGGCCGTTTTCTCCTGAGTGGGCTGATGCCCATATGGCAGAGGAAAAAGTATCAATTGATGCATGCTCATATTTTAATTGTCCAAACTCAGGAATATGGGGGACATCAGTCTGCCAGATTTGTAAAGCTTTGAAGCCATGGGGATTAACTCCCATCTGTGGTGGTGCCGTGTGGCCTTGGCGGTCAGCACAAGTATTGCCTATGTTACAAGCCTCTGTGTTTGATAGCAGAAATTGCCTCTGCAGAGCTCAAACACCTTGATGAAAGAAGTCGTGTAAGGCTTTTGCATGTGCTGTCTGGCTTTTGTCTGGCTGTGGTGCTGTCCAGGCACAGCTAGCTAGGTGATCTGCTCGTGCGTTGCCCTCTGTAATAAAACCTGGGAGATTTGTATGGCTTCTAATGTGTAGAAGGTAGTATGGGCAATCTTGTTTGGATGGTGTGCCACAAAGTTTCTAGTAGGCCAAATAATTGTGCATTGGCAATTTCTTTCAAGAGAGCACAGTCTAATCTCTGTGTTATGTCAGCAACGTAGGCAGAGTCAGTGACAATATTTAAAGGGGTATGGGGAAAACGCTGGAAAGCCATAGCTACAGCATGTAGCTCCACCAGCTGAGGTGACCCATTCTCATAATCTTCTCCAATGTTTGCCATTCGCTATCTTCCTTCCATGTCACAAGTGCCTTTCCCATTTTCCCAGAACCATCAGTAAACACAGTAATGCCTTTTAAGGGTGTGCAGCTGTTTCAGGGGTTTTAGGGACAATGCAGTGGTTTGACTCATTTGCAGTAACGTATGACTCAGTTACAGATAGCCAATTTACCCTGAAAAATTTTGTAAGGCATTTTGCAAAGCAGTGCTGTTGGCATAACACCACTCAAATTCATCTTGTGTCACAGGTACAATGATTTTTGAAGGATCTTTTGCAGTTAATTGTAAATGCCTTTGATGACATTTCATGATTAACTGGGCAATTAACTCAAAAATGGCAGGGGCTGTTTTTCTAGGTTGATGAGGTGGGAACATCCATTCTAAAACATGGAAAGGGTCAGACCACTGAGAATCTCACTGTCCAATAACAGCAGGAGGAGGTAAATATGTGGGAATACAGTTAGAGAGCTGAGCTGGGAGTACTGTGCAGCTTGTGACAGAAATGGACATGTTAGCATTAGTAGGCTGCAAGCCTAGGCAACCAAAAGCAGAAGTTTGAGAAAGGAATGCAAGAGACAGTGATGTGCTTGGTATGATACGTGCTTAGCAAGCAGAACTTAGATAAGACAGTACATACCTGTGTTAGTTAGTGTGAAACAAGACTTAAGCAATGTAATTGACAATATTACTTGTTATATAATGAAAAGGTATATAAACTCAGCTAGGCGTATCAATAAATGGCTTCATGTGTGCAACCCATGGAGTCCATGTGTCTCTGTCAATTGTTGCCAGAAATCAACAATGAAAATAAACAGTAATGCACACTTCTAGGCATATTTGGTGGATCTGTCTGTGATGGCTTGCTCTACTATCTCAAGAGCAGCCTTTGCCTCTGGGGTTAACTTCCTGGGAGAAGTTAGATCAGGATCACCCTTTAGAAGGTGAAATAAAGGTACTAATTGTGGAGTGGTCAACCCTAGATAGGTTCTGAGCCAGTTGACAGTACCAAAAAGTTTTTGAGCATCATTTAAATTTTTAATTTTTGTCGAGAATTGAATTGTCTCTGGCTGTATGGTCTGATCCATAATTTTGAGACCAAGGTACTTCCAAGGTGGTTGCTGGTGTACCTTTTCTGGTGCTACTCCCAGTCCAAATGTTTTTAATGCTTGCAACAGGCTTGGCTGAATCAGTGAGAGTTCTTTTTTGTTTGGGTTGCTATCAAAATGTCATCCGTGTAGTGGTAACAGTATGCCCCTGGATATTGTTTTCTCACTGGTGAGAGTGCCTGAGCAACATACCACTGACAAATTGTGGGGCTGTTTTTCATACTTTGAGGAAGTACTCTCCATTGATAATGCTCAACTGGTGCAGCATTATTAATAGAAAGCATGGTAAAAGCAAACCTTGGTGTATCATCTGGATGCAGTGGAATAGTAAAGAAACAATCTTTCAGGTCCACAATTAGAATATCCCAGTTGGCAAGAATCATTGTAGGAGATGGTAGGCTGGAGGGTGCCCATGCTCTCCATGGCTGAATTGATCTTTCTCAGGTCATGGAGCAACCTCCATTTACCAGATTTCTTTTTTATAATAAACACTGGAGCGTTCCAAGGGCTCATGGATGGCTCTATGTTCTCTTGAACCAGTTGTTCCTGCACCAAAGACCTAAGGGCGTGTAACTTCTCTTTCTTGAGGGACCACTGTGGTACCCACACTGTCTGTGTGATAGGCCATTTTAGGGGTAGTGTGGGATATCTTTATCCTTTAAAACATTGGCCCCTGTTAAAAATCTGTCCCCACCCTGGCTCCCCAAGAAGATCAAACATCCCTCCCCCACAGGTTAAGTGGTGCTGCAGTGATGTAAGGTCCAACGGCAGCTGTTTGTCCCTCAGGATTTTTTACCAAACAGGTTTGCTGCTCAAACAGCTCTGTGTCATCCCTCTGAGGCCAGCCCATTGAGGCCTGGGGATCCCGCAGCCTCGGTGGGCCATGATGAAAGCCAAGTGTGGACAGAGGTGATGGTGACATTTGCCCCTGTGTCAGTCATGCCACGTTTATTTAGGAGGGCCTTGCCTGAGGCACTGTGATAATACACACTATGTTGGGCCTCTGCTTACCCACGACCTGGGTCCAAAATACCTGAAGTTCACCTGTCAACCCAAAGTCTTGGTCTCCTCACACTCCAGGATCTGTATTTGGGACACGAGACTTAAAAAAGGATAAGCTGGGCAATTCTGGTTTTTTCAGGAATAGTCACAGCTGGAGTAGGGGTTGAAACCATTGCATATATTTGTCCTGTAAAGTCTGCATCTATAAAACCAGGGCACACATAGATGCCTTGCAAGGTGGCATTAGATCTTCCAATTAACAGTGCACTCAATCCTCTCCCAATGGGCCCCTGTGCCTTGAGAGGAATTTTATGTACCTTTAAGGTGGTAATAGTTACTGACATGAAGGTGGACACATCAGTTCCAGAAGCTTGCACAGGAAGGTAGGGAAATACTTGTGTCTTCATGTGTCTCCCCCTCACATTGGGTCATCCGTTTCCTTGGTTCTTAAAGGATTCTTTAAAAAATTGTTTATCAGTATAGACTTTGTATTTGCACAGCCTGGCCATGTGACCAGGTTTCCCACATTGATCATAACTAATGATCATATTCCTTTGTCCTTGACAAGTCCCCATTAGAGTGGGTTTGCAGGGACAATTCACTCTCAGGTGGCCTCATTGTTCACACTTGCAGCATTGAGATGTCATCTTTACAGCAGCTACTATGGCATCTGCTAGCATGGTCATGTTATGAGAATTAGATCCAACCTTAGCACAGGCATTTAACAATTCATTTAGTGATGGGTTTTCATGAGGTAGCAGCTCAATAACCTTTCAATGACAGTCCTCATTGGCATTGTCCTTTGCCGACTGCAAAATTAGATGATTTCTGACTTCAACATTAACAATTTGTTTTTCCCTAGCAACCTGTAATCTCTCTATAAACTGTAGATATGGTTCTCTGACTCCTTGTCTGATTTTGGAATATGTTTGGGTTGGGTTTGCCATATTAGTTACGTTAAGCAGTGCCTGCAATCCCAAATCCTTAACCTGTGCCCCTATTAAGGGATGCAATCTAGCCTGGAGTCGAGGATGCCCCACTGGCGGTAATCCCAGAAGTTGATGGACCCCTGCCTCATAACGTGGGTCTTCTCGTGGAACCTTTATATTTTTTAACTCCTGTTTTTCAGCACTGCTCTTCCACATAGTTTCAAACACCATATATTGGACTGTTGCAAACATTAATTTCTCAAGCTGCTTTATATCAAAAGGAGCTACCTCCTTGGTTATTAGGAATCATAGCATGTTAACATTGGGAGTAGAACCCAAACTGTGCTTGGCCACAAGCTGACACAGTTCAGAAAAAACTGGCCACTGGTTTACTTGTCAGGAGTAGTTCCGTTTCCTCTTATTACTGGATAAACGGCAACTCTCCCGTCCTCAAGCTCCCAGGCCCCCAACACGGGTACATCAATGAGTTCTGCCCCTCCATAGTCCCCATTATCAACAGCTGCCTGTTTACCCATTGCCAGATGCTCACAGGTTTGGGCAGGGCTCTCAGTAGTGCAGCGATGGCAGCAATAGCGTGGTGTTCCACAGGGGGATAATGGCTCTTGCTTTCTCTGCTGGTCTCCCTTGTGTCCCTTGCTGGTATACATTCCAGGGACAGCTCCAGTTCTGGTAACAGGGCCGCGCTTGCGACAGTGGTAGCAGTGATTCCAGGGTCCATGGATCTGCTGTTACTTCTGGGTGTTACATCTCCAGGATCTCCTGGCGACACACTTCCCAGACCCGCCCACAGAGGCTGCCTTGGCGGTGCAGGCATGTCCCACGGACACTGGGTCGGAGGCGCTGGCACGTCCCACGGAGGCTGAGTCAGAGGTGCAGGCACGCCCCACAGAGGCTGAGTGGGAGGTGTGGTCTTAGAGCTGGCCCACTCAGTCTCAGGAGGAGGAGGTCGTGGCATGCATGTGGTAGGAGGTGGCGTGTGTGGTCCTAGCACACACTGAGTTGGTGGCTGTGCAGGCGCGGTTGGAGCTGTAAGGCGCTCTGTTGCCAGGGGAATCACGCAGCCCATACAGCTAGGCACAGTAACAAAATGCCCGCTTGTTACAAGGGGACAGCATGGTTCTGCCGCAGAAGGGCTAAACTGACAGTAGTTGAGCACGTGGCAGGAACTAGGCGCCGCCTCAGAGTGGCTGGGTGCAGTCTCAGGGGTCCTGGCAGACAGGGCAAAGTGCGGCACAGCAAAGCACGGAGTGGCAGGCACAGCTAGGCAATAGCCTGGCAACAGCTGCCGAGCGCCTGGCAACAGCCAGTAGCAGGCGCCATTTTGCAGCGGCTGGCGGTAGGTGTGGCTCTGCAGCAGCCATACATAATACAGTTGCTGAGCCTGGTCTCACAGCTGCTGGGGGCAGTCTCAGGGATTTCTGCTGGCCTGGTCAGACACAGGGTGGCAGAGCATAGGGCGGTAAAGTGGCCGGTTGCGATTTTAGGGATCTGGACAGATGCAGCACGGCAGGGTTTGGCTGTGATGCATTCCGCCAGCAGTGCATCCCCTCCTGGGACAGTGGCAAGGTCCTGGATGACTGGGGCATGCTCTGCTGGAGAGACATACCTGGAAGAGGTGGCAGCGAGATCCCAGGCAGTTTCGCAGTAGTCACACTGTGATTTCTCCTCCTCTCCCACTTGCCTTGTGCGTCATCTGCATCTCCCACCACCTCCCCCAGCACCATGGTTTCACCGCTCACTTCAGCAGGTGGTGCCAGTGGAGACCCCTCTGCCATCCTTGTGTCCCACTCTCTCTTCAACTGCTTTAATAAATTCATGATGAACCTCCAGGGTTTTATAATGTTAATGGTGGTCTCTTCGAGGCTACTGAAAGGATAATGTTGGCCAGCCTGCCCTCACGTTTTTACATCTACAGAACATGTAGATGTACATCTACGCGTGAGACACGTCCAATCCGTGGCTCTCATACCACATTATTAAAGCTACTAAAGTTTGTTGTACTTTTCCCATCTATTTTTTAAAACAAGTGTCCATAACTGTAGGAGGGAGCCATCCGGTGCTGAAGACTGTGCCCCCATATTCCTGACATTGTCTCTAATCCACAAAGCGGAGTCTAGACCCATGCTGCTTTCCCTGCCCTTCCTCTTTGCTGCCCCCAGCACTCTTTGTCACCTGCAGCTCTCTTCACTGCCACAGCACTCTTTGCTCCCCGCAGTTTTTCTTCCACCTGCAACTCCCTGCCTGCAGCTTTCTGTACTGCCCACAGCTCTCTACTGCCGGCAGTTATTTTGCTGCTTGCAACTCTCTGCCTGCAGCTTTCTCTACTGCAGCTCTCTGCTGCCTGCAGTTTCTTCTGCTGAAGTGGGGGTGGAAAGAACTCCACAACTAATAATAGTTGTTAGAGAGATATGTATATAATCAACGTCGAGATGCATGGGGAATAATTTCACTAAAGACACGCATGAACACCAGAGAGCACGCCCCCCTTATTAGTCCTTGAGATTTTACATATACATGGCATTGCACAATCCCCATCATACATATTCATTCCCCGGCCCCGCCCATCCTTCCCTCATATGGTAATTAACTCCACGCCCTTTTGTGCACGCTCAGTGCATCGTGGTGGTCTCTGGGGCTCTCCAAAGAATGAATGAAACCGAGTCGTCTTCAGTGAACTCTTCACCTTTATCTCTCTCGTGTGTGCTTTGGCCCTCTTGGCACTTTTTCAAGGGAAAACTCAGTTTCGGCTGTCTGAGAGTCTGTGTTCTTCTCTTTATCTGTATTCTTGGTCCTGTTATCCCATGTTGTTTAGGTTGACTCTTATTATCACTGAAGGGCTCCAGATGCTTGTAGTGCTTTAAAATATGTAAAAGGGTAACAGACGCAGCATTCGGTATTCACTAAATGCCTTCTAAAATGCAATTTAATACATGTTCTGAAGAACTATTTGAAATACATTCTATCATGTAGTGCATGTCTTTAAGTTTGCTATAAAGGATCAGCTAGAATTTTCAAATCTCTGTTTCATCTGCCACCCACAACTCTCTGCCTGCAGTTTTCTCTGCTGCTCACAATTCTCTGCTCACAGCTTTCTGCAGCCCAACAGGTTGCTGGCAGCAAATTTTGCTGCGCCCCCGTCTCCCCGCAATACCGTGGTCTCTTGTTGCTATCACTTCAGGCGGTCACCAGACGACGCTGTAGAGTCAAAGACAGGGACGCGACATTAACATACTGTTCATGCAGCAACAACCCACATTTATTGTCCAGCAGCTCCTTTTATAGGGCTTTCAAATTCCCTGCACTTACAGACATGATTTGGTCAAGGGTCTCAACTCTGCCTAGCTCACTGGCCAATGATATGGGTGCATCTGTGCTTCAAAGGGGTTGGCTGAGGTCCTCTGTCTCGGTTTGAATACAACCTATGGTTGTCATGTCCAGGGATTTGTTTACTTTGAGCTAGGCTGGTTGAGCTGGTGTCTGTTAAGCCAAATTATCTGTGTAGCTATAAACCAGCTTTATCTGTCATATGCATCCATATCATTGGCCAGTGAGCTGGCAGAGCTGAGGCCTTTAACCAATCTTGTTTGTAAGTGCAGGAAATTTGAAGCCCCTATAAAAGGGGATGCCCAACAATAAAACCTTGGCTGTTGCTGCATGATCTCAGTGTGTTCTTGTCGCTGTCATCAGTGACACTCCAGCATTATGCTTGGGATGTAGTACCGTGTGCTCTGTCTGGTCTGTCTGATGGCCGGTCTGCCAGAAATAGACAAACAATGAATTTTGAAGAAAACAAATCTAAACTTTTAATTTCTGAATGCCTGTTTACAGTCAGCAGGGAAGTATTTGGCAGTATAGGGATAGAGCATGGGAAGTGCAGTGTATGGACCCATAATTAATATAGCCTTTCCTTTAGAAAAAGGAAACCTCAGAACTTTATTCTTAGTATTACTACTGAGGTTCAACCCTCTGCTGGCAAACCTGTGATAGATGCGATAGAATTGGATGAAGATAAGATCAGAGCATATTTATTAGAAAATAAAGTTAATATGGGTAGCAATACAAAATACAAAAGACTGTTTTGTTTTTGAAGGCATAATTTTGAAAAGATAAAACATTTTAAAATGTACTGTGTTAGCTACTGAAAGTTTTGAATGGAAGTTGTTGGGGTTTTAACTTACCTATGAAAAATGAGCTAAGTCACTATACAGCACCTTTTTTTCTGGGTACAAATTCAATAATACGAAGTGTTAATCACATTTTAACGAACAGGAGACCAGTGTACAACACTGCTGTTCCCATGCTGCAGTCCAGAGGAACCTGCAACCCCCCTGGCTCCCTATGCACTGGAGGGGACAGCACAGTCTGTCCCAGTGCTGCCTTGTGCCGTGAGACGCTGTCCATTTGCCAGCAGAGAGCAGTGCAGGCCTTCACTGGGATTTCAGGGGCCATAACTGCAAACATGTGGGAAACAAAGCAGATTAGTAAGGAGGAATATACACAGAATCACTGGGCACAGAGGCAGACCTGAATGTGAAGGTGGAACATGGAGGATGCACTCGAAGGGGAAAACAAGAGAGTGGAGGCGATGCAAGGTGGGCATGAAAATAGGAAGAGAAACCCGAAAATACAGGCTGTGCTAAAGTAAACTGAAGATCTGGAGGGTGAATGTAAAATATCTTGGAAAGAGATTGTGGCATTCCTGTTACCCTGTGAACCACAGGAGTGTTGCAGTTCCTGGTGCTGGGCATGGAGGAAGGACAGGGACCCAGGATGTGCAACCACTCTATAGTACCGTAAAGCAATACAGGTGTTCTTTTCTTGGTTCTAGGTCTTAATGCACTTCTTGTAGTGAATTGGGGTGAATTATTCCTATGTTGACATGCTGACACTGATCTGTGACTAACAGACGAGAAAGAAATTCTCCACACAATTGTTTTCAAAATGCTGCTCTTGGAGTGCATTGTTTCCCATGAAAATGTTTTTGCCAGAGTGTAAGGATAGAGGCACAGCTTGTATAGCGTTTATTCCTGATTCTTATATTTGGGGTTTTTTTTCTGAACTAATTTGGCACTTTAATAATGTATTGAGACGATCAGAAAAATTTCAGCTGCAGAGGACTGTGTTTCGTACATCTGATTCGAGAAGTAAATCAGAATCCAATCAAAAAGTGTGTGGGGCTGTCACCGTGTTTTAGGGAACAGAAGAAAGGGGGAAAGGAGTCATCACTTCTTATAACGGGTACAACATGTCCACAAATCCAGCTTTTTAAAGATTTTTCCTTGATTTGTAGCAGAATGTTGAAAGCAAATGCTTTTTTCTCCCCTTCTTCCAGTAGCATCTCCTGAACTCTTTGTAAAATGTCAGTCTGTTATGTAAAATCTGCGGCACTCTAATGGTGCTTTCAGGCTTACTGTGACCTTTTGAAATCATTACAAACCACGCCCCCTACAGCCCCCCATTCTTCCTTACTTAATTGTACGAAGGAATAGGGAAATAGGAATTCAATTTCTTGTTATCCAGGTGGCATTTCCTGTTACTTAGTTTTGTAGTTTTCTGTATAGTAATTAGTATGCAAAAAGCTGGCGAGATGCCTGTGGTTCCAAAATGAGCCCTCTGTAGCTCTCTCTCTCCCACTCTCCCTCCCACTTGCGCTCTGCTTTTGGCACCGCCCCTTCCATGCACCCTTTAGCCAGCAGCAAGACAGCTGTGTTTGATCATAAACCACTTAAACTCCAGGCTTACTGGCAGGGGAAACTTTAGCGTGAAGTGCAGCATTGGTTTCTCTCAGGGAGGGGAGCTTTCTTCTCTTTTCCTTTCTGCCTCCCCAAATACTGAGGACTGTAGCAGCACTCTGCTTTGAATTTCTCTGTGAACTTGTGTGAGGCTCGTCAATTTTTTCTGAGCATGTTCAGCAGCATTGGGAGATGCCCCTTAATAGTCTTATGGAAAAGAACAGAATAAAAAGCAGACGGCACAGATGAAGCATGCCTTGTAGATGGACTAAGACTGCCCTGGAATCCTGGTAAGCACTTCATCCCCTGCGTTCTCTGAGCATTTCACATTATTAACAAGTCTCTTGCAGCAATGGATTATCTGTGAAGTCAAAACGAGTTTGGCTTTTTTAGAAGATCTTGCATCATCAACTTAAACTCTCAATGTGTAGTAAAAATGGCTGTCTAGAGCAAAATGTGTAAGAGAGAAAAATTTTGGAGAAAAAAGTATTGAACAAAGAATTGAACAAAGGTTTGAAGTATTAAAATTTGCAGAAATTGTCAAGCTCTGAGAAGTCTAATAATGAATTCTGAAGTTGGTATGAAATATGGAAATGACTCTCCTGCAGAACTGAGTGAGGTAAGCAGTTTCAGTGCCCTTCTTTATTCTTTAAAAAGAAACATTCCCCATTTGGGCTTTCAGTCCACGAGCAATGTAATTAAAAATTAATAGAATGTGTATCCTGCTATAACTTGCTGTGCCAGTCAGGAAATGACCTGAACTTTTTTGCTGCTTTGCTCTGAATGAGTGGTGAAAAGCTAACGATTGCAACCATGTAGAGACATTTTTCCTGTTACCCTGCAGCAGTGGTTGCCTTCCCTCTGAGAGCTGTGTTTATACCTAACATTCATCTTTGCAGTAGGGGAAATATGGAGATCTCAGTTGAGATTAAACAGATGGTGATTAATTTAGGAGGGAAGTGGGGTGAGTGGAAAATGACAAATATTTATTGGTAAGACAACAACATTCCCAGAAGTTGTGTTTGCTTGTATTTAGCCAAGGTGATATTGTTTAGGTTAGATGAATTAGGTTACTTTCCTTCATTGCCTAAAAGAAAACAAATCATGAAAAACTTTCTGCTTTTCCACTGGAAACCATAGCAAAGCTGTTATTTCTTATAGCTGTGGGTATGATTATTTTTGTGTAACATGACTGTGTGTATTTTTAATAAATTCGAAATTAAAGCTATATCAGATGTTATGCAAATTCTTAATAAATATTTTAGAAGTGGCATACTTTGTCAGTTACTGAAATGTTTTAGATGCGTAATCCTTACGGGCTTTACTGGGAACTGCCAATTTAGTTATGCTATGAAATCCCAATCATTTGATTAAGGTCATTTTGTAGGAAATTGAATCTGCAGTCTGTCTTGTCCCAGTTTAACTGAAGTGCTTCTCTGTTCCTTTTGCTCATTTCTTTGATACACCTTATACTGTGACATATCCTTTATATGCTTGGTTTTTTAAGGAATATTTGGTCGGATATGCTTGTCAGAATACAGGAGTTAACAGTTCCTGGAGTTAATTGTATAGAGAAAGGAGACACTGAGGTATAGAATGGAATAATAATATAAATGGAATAAATTAGTAGGCTAGTGAGGGAGACAACAATGTAGCGGGAAGCACAGTAAATATGCGAGAGATAAGCAAGTGCTGTACCTTGCCATACAAGAGGACAATAGTTTTGTGACTGGGAAGTTCTGGCAAAAGAAATGTCATACATAGTGCTCCTTAAAGTAAAAGGAGCTAATTTTCATTATTTCTGTGTTACTTTTCTCAAAGTGTTGCTTAGAAATTCTGTATTTGCATTGCAGTGTAAGTGGGGTTCATAAATTCAGCATAAATGCCTGAGTTACTTTTGGTCAGAGTTTCTGGCTGTGGTTGTATTGATGGTGATCACTGCTTTCTATCCCCTCAACATTTAATTTTCAAGACTTTACAAGAGGACAGAGATCATGGAGTGTCTCAAGGGATTGATATTTGAGTCAATATTTGGAGCCAGTAGTACTTTACATTGCTACCTTGAAATTACGTAATCATGTTTCCTTCATGCATCAACTGAGTAAGTCTTTTGTTGTGAGAAATACCTTTTCTTTCTGATGTTTTAATATGGGAGATACTGAAAGGAGTCTGTGACTGTGCAACATTGTGATTGTTTAGGTGAGGTTTTTTTCCCCAGTAAGATTTTTTTAGTCCTTAGTTCACATTTATACTCCAGTGCTGCAGGTGGGTTAAAAATAGGCCCCTTTTTGACTGGAGACAGCAGAGAGGATCATACAACTCCTAACTTTCCCCAGCTGCTTATCATCATTTGCTTGCTGCTCATCCTCATCTTTGCAGTTTCACCTACTTGTGTTAGTGAACCTTAGCCAGTCACTAAAAAGGGCTGGGTCAGCTTCAGCAGTGATCTTGGGTAAAACACTGGGTTTTTAGTGAAAGACAGAGGCTTCAAAAAAACGTTGTATTCCACCTCTCAGAGGGAAGAAGATGCATATAGACACTGAGATGTAGTAGATAGCCGCTCATCCCTAACGGTTAATTTCTCAAACAGCTGTCTTTGATTTCTATGTTCCTATTAGACCTTTCCCTTTTGTTGACTGGTACTTGCCATAACTGAAGGTAAAAAATCCTGGGTAAAGGTCGTACCTGTGGTTTATGTATCTGTGTTTCCCCCATCTTTGCTGTGCTCTTCTCCTTCCTTTCTGGCTTTGTCTTCTACAAATCATGTTTATTTTTGATCAATGGACAGTAGCCTTGTGTTCATTTAAATGGAAGAATGGCTACAATAGGAATTTGATTAAATGACTGGCGTCTTAGTTTGTGTTCAGCTACACCTCTATCTCTACAGACAGCTCATATGCTGATATTACAGTGGCTGCTATTGCTGTACTTATCTGAATGACAAATATGATAACAGACCAAGAAATACTATGATTCACATGATGAACAGTGGGTTTTCATGTAGGTGCCTTGATCTCTTTATCTCAGTATGTGGAGCTCTAGGCATGAAACTACTGTTATTAAAATAAACAGGAAAGCTACAAAGCCCTGAAGATATAATAAATGCATTCTTGATCGGATACATTAGACAAAAGAGAAAATAAATGTATTGCAATTCATTCCATCTGTATTAGAACTTTCTACCTGAGATTTACATCTCTCTTTGGCAAGAATTAAAGGATATGTTTCTTGTCCAAGACACAGCGTGATTGTAGAAACTTGTGTATCGTTGATGTTTGCTATTCCTAAACTCTTGTCTGGGTAAACAGGTTTTTATTAGTCTCTATTTACTCAACTGTCCCCATCCAAAGGGCATGCAGAAAGCAGAAGAAAAAAAAAAATCTGATGTAGATCATTCAGACCTCCGCAAAATTCATGCTCTGTTGTTCCCTAGCTCCAGAGTTCAAGCTGTTTTGTTATTGGAACATGTCCGTTCATGTTATCCCATTTCTTCTTCACTTCTTTGCCTTCAAGTGTGAAGTCCAAAGAAAGAAAAATTATCCAGTTTGCTGTTTGCATGGTGGATTTGTCATGTTGTACCTGCTTAGAGAGTTAGAAGAAACCTTGTTCTTACATAGCAAGGTGGTGTTGAGCTTGGTGGTTTGCTTGGTTTGGGGTTTTTTTTGGGTGTATATATAGGATACAATAAGAGAGGCAACACTGTTGTGTAGTCTGTGAGGATTTACAACAGCCTGTGGAACTTTTGTAAATAGGTAAGAGTGGCCAAAAAAGCTCTGTTCTACTATTCTGAAATGGACCTTCACCTGTACATATTAAGGCTTAACACATTTTGCAGAGATTGCCTTTAAGGCTCAAATTAAGGAAGGATGTGATTTTTATGCATAACGTAATACCCAAATTATGGAAGCTCTCATTGGATCCCTTCAGTTTCTTACTCATACAGTTCTGAAAACCTTTGTTGTAAACACAAGGCATATTTTTAAAGCCAACATAACAAATTTTACTGAAAACACTGAAAATGTGCAGGTTGACAGTGAGGTGTCCGTAGTTGCAGACTGTGTTTTACATCATTAAAAATGAAATTTTGTATCAGAATTTAAATCGTTTGTACCTATTAAATTATCTTTTCTGCAGAAAGAAGTGTTCTTCTAGGAGGAGCTGGATTGTATAATCTGTATTTTCTTCCAAATTCAAAGGCACTATGTGGCTTTAAATCCCAGCATTCTGAAGATCTGAGTATCCGTTGCATACTAACATTGATCTTACCTGCTCCCCTGCACATTCACTGTGGAGATGGTGTGCTGAAACAGAGAGAGCTGTGGTCTGACCTGGTACACTTTTTGGACTAAATGTGGCCAGCACTTACGCCCATGCATATGCTGGGACAGTTAAAATTATTAGTGCAAGAATGTGAAGGAAATGTTAAGTGCGTAGGTTAATGATATTGTCCTCAATTGTATACTTAAGAGATAAATTTTATCCTTGAATTAAAAGCCAAGCTATGCTCTTGGCTATAATTTTTATTAAGTGAGCCTTGTGAATTTGCTGGTAGTAAGACTGTGCCTAAGAGATTTTGAAATTATATAAGGGCTGGTATTATAGTGAAGCAATACCTTCAGCATTGCAGCTGATTTGTATAATGTTACTGTTTATTGTGTTCTTTTAGCACTTGCTGCGTGAGTTGATGGCGTATAATACCTGAAAAGTTTATTTTATTATTTTCTGCATGGCAAAATTAGGAGATAGCATGCTGCTTTAGGTCCACACTTTATACCTCCTGCTTCTTGATGTTTGGAGGTGAAGTGTTTAAGATACAGATGTTGTATGTGACAGTATTAGCTACAGGTTCATATTCTTTAACACTTTAACATTGACTGGAATAAACTGAAAAAAGATTGGCTGTTTGTCTTGAAAAAATTACTAACTTATTTGTTTGTTTCAGCAACAAAGTGTTCAAAATTTAGGGGAGGGGAAGGAAGGATAGGCTTCAAAGCTGATGTTTGTGTAGGAAGCAGAATAATGAGTTCATACCAAGGATTTCACCAAAATCTTATATGTGAAGAAATTACCAAGTCTGAAAGGCTTAAATTCTCACTTTTTAGTTATTTTATGGTAGGACAATATTAACTTTCATCTCAGATTTGTGTTCCACTGCTACTCTACTTATAAACTGAACTCTGATGAAGAACACTGTAGAAGGAGAATTGCAGAAATAAGAGGAGCTTCACAGCTTGAAGCTGTGTACACAAGTCCAGTGAGTGTGAGGGAGATGTGGGGTGAGGTGAGTAACCAGCTGAGGAGCAGGACAGCACTCAAAGCCTCCCTGGCAGAGGAAGAGTTGAGCAGTGACCTTCCCCACCCTGAGATACTTCCCCTTTTGTGTGCCTCTGTTCCTTTAGAACAAGTGCCAGCTTGTGCTGTTGCTGTACCTAAGTGTGGGGAAAGAGCACTGCTGATGGAATGGGGAAGAGGTTTTTTATGTGTTCCAAGGTAGGATTGAATCCCAAGCACTTGTTTTATCTTCCTGAGCTTGGTAGTCTTGCAAGAAAATCAGTGAGTAAATATCACCCTAATACTTTGTTTGCTTCCTGAATGGTCTCTGGTCATGCAACAAATGTGCCAGGGTGTTTCCAATACCTCTCATAAGCAGGTAAACACCATATTCTACTGCAATTCCATCTCTGCTATTGGATATAGCCTTGGCTGTCAGTGTCAAAGCTGTGCAGGCTGTAACACAGAAGGGTGTACTGCACCTTGTCAGCAGAAGTGCTGTTTTCCCCATTCAGACGATGTTTTGGGAAATGTGATAAATTATTAATCCTTTAAAATATTGCAGCCTTACAATATAACAGAGTGGAATGTGGTTATCAAACAGCAAACACGGCATATTTTAAAATTATTTTAACCTTGATAAAGTTGCATAGCTGATTTTTTTTCCTAACAGTAGGCAAACCAAAAAGGTGAATAGTGTTAACTGCTAAACCCTTAGAAAAGCGAGCACAACAACCCAGTATGCTTAAATCAAAGTACCTTAACTAGAAACTTTCTTAAATGATTTCTAGTGGAGAAAAAACTTCCATCTGGAGGTAGCACCATATGTAGCCACAAGTGTGTTCTTGGCTTTAGTGCTTCAGAGAGGCTGAGGTAAAGTTTGCAAATCTTTGGGTGAACCTCTCCTATTTCCTGGTTCTCATGGGCTTTGTAGAGCACTTGTCAGCCTTGCAAACCTGACATTTTCCCATGCTGTTGTCATGAAGTGTCAAGAAGTGTGGAGACATTGGATGTGAAATATAATCACAAATTTTGAAGACTTCTTGTGTGTCTCTCTTACAATGATGTATCTATAATAATTAAAAGAAAATGCTTCAATGGTAAACTTTAATGGGCATGCTCCTGGACAGTGACTATCAATCTGAATGCAACCTTTAGACTGGGTTCATAGTCAAGATGAAGGTGCTCTGCCATGATCAATTTACAGTGTGCATGGTATTTCCAGTGTTAAAAACTTAGTGACTTCAAAGGAAATGTTTTTTTCCTGGATTTGTTTGAGCTGCTTATCGGGCCCAGAGTATATTCCAGGCTTCACTATTATTAAATCGAAGCACTATAAAAAGATTAGTCAAAATGCCCAGATGCTGTCAGCGCTGATAACACTCTTCTACAGTGTCCTAATGAAAAAATGACAAAGATTATGTAACTTACCTACCTGATATTTAAATATTCATTGCTCCTAAAAAAAAGTTAGAAAAATGCTTTATATGCTGAAAAATCTGTTAGTACAAATATATGCAGTGAAAGTAGCATTAACAATGTATTGGATTGTGTAATTGCTTTTAGAAACTTGATGTTTTTATTCAGAGATAAAAAAGCCAGAGTTCATCCCTGGAAGATTTTTGGAGATAAGGATTGTAATCTTTTCCCTCCTCCTCTTCCAACTTGGAAAAGTAAAATGTGTTTTTGCCTTTAATCAGACTTGGGCATCCCAGAACATGGCTCTGTGTGGGAACAATTACAAGATTCTTCTTTCAGAAGATATTTTTATGTATTCCTCTGCAGTCTCTGGATTTGTAATTTGTAAAGGGACACATAAATAAAATGCTCTGAAAGAAGAATCCATAGATTGCAAGGTTAAGGTTTACAATGGCAAAATTTTATGTGCTGTGTGTGGGAAGAGAGGGCGTGAAGAGAGGCTGTGTCATTGGTTTGGTCAACTACAGTGATGTAATTACATTTATCTTCTGGGGCTCTGAGTAGTTTATGTACAATTGTAAAGGAAACGTGCTCATGTCACTTCTGGATGTTTTCCTTAAGTTTAGGTTTTACTGTCTTTGTGACATTGCATGATACTTCTAGCTGCAGGTTTTACTTGTGATGAGAATTTCTGCCTCTCAAGTAGCATGAAAAGGCTTAATTGGACTCTTCTGTTACATGTCGAAATAATATCACAATTTATGTACTTTGTGATGGTCTCTGAATTCAAAGATTCTGAGGGATGGAGGTTTCGTGTGGGGATCTGATACTGGAAAATAAGGCTTTTTGACACTGGTGGCAACCTGCTTTAGGCAGTCCCATGTCAGGATTTCCCATGTAAATTAACTGTCTGTATGAATGATGTATATTTTCTACAGATTTAGATTTTAACTGTCTCTAATGAATAGAAATATTCCTTAAGACTCTGGAAATTGGCTTACAGTGTTCTCACTCTGTTGTAATTATATAGGAAAGTTTGTCATTAAAATTAAAATATTGACAGATCTTTTCAGCCCTCCCAATGTAAGTAAATGTAAAGAAATACAGAAAAGTATTTTTTCAGTATGCTTAGATACACCCCTTATGGTTGTTTGTAATATTATTGCTTCCATGCTACGTTTTATAAGTTACCCTCAGTAACCTTTGCAGAATTTTTGAAATGCTTCAGAAGGTGGTCACTGGATTTTATTGCAGTTTATTGGGGTATCACTAAAATGTGGTACATCCCAAAATAGAAATTTACATCAGGATTATGGCCATCTGCTGATAACTGAAACTGAGGTACTGAAACATAGCTGATAACTGAGGTACTGCTTTAAAACCAGGCCATTTATACATTTTAAAATGTGAGGCTATTTGATAGGTTCGCAACAGCACTTCTGGTTTCTGATCTGCCAGAGCAACTTTTTGAAACGTTCCAAAAAAAGTAAATTGTTTGGTTGCAGTGATGGAATTATAATTGCCAACAGAGAATTGTGATTCATGGTTGTGATGACAGAGAAATACAAGATCGTTACTATGTATGTGATAAGTCCAAAACTATTCAGTGGCAGTTCAGTGTCCTTCTGAACCATGTCCACAGAGGTTTGGCTGAAGCTGGTCTTCCCACAAAGCAGTGCAGGTGCCAGTCTTGAACAGTCTTCCCTTTGCAGACTGTAAACCCAAAAGTATCATTTGCTTGCAGACATTATGTTATCTGGCCTTCATCTACAAGAGGCTGTGATAATCCTACCCCAAACTGTGCTGGTTTGCTTCCTATCCTTCAGAGGACTGAATACCTCTAGTTTGATAATCTTTTGAACTTTGCATCCTATCTAAATTGCACAGGTTGTTTACTGTTAAGCTGTTGCCAGGTAGGAGGTAGTAGAATCTAGCTAGCTGTTAACTGTACTTGAGACTAATACTGCCAGTCCTCAAGTGGCACATCAGCTGAATCTTCCCTCCTTTGCCTGGATTCACGTGCTTGCATAACAGCCTGGGCCCAGATTAGACAACCAGGTGTTACCTCAGGATTTCAGGGCGGTGGTGAAATCCCTTAGGTGGTGAAATAAAGGGAGACAGGCTCAATTAGGTGACCCAAAACAGACAAGAACTTTAATAAGAGCAAAACAACAAACAGCACAAGACCATTGGTATGGGGGACACCAAAAAAGGTGAGGGCCAAGGGTTTACAGTAACTTATATAAACTGAAGTAGGGGCAGAGTTTGAGGGAAGACCACCAACAGGGAGTGGGGTTTAGGAATATGTAAAACAATGTGACAAACAGTAACCAACAGTGACATGGAAAACAGAGAACTTTCTAGTAACATTAACATAAAAACTCCCAGGGGGCAATGCAGGAGAGATTTCACTCACCCTAACTAAAGGGGATTTCTCCCACGACCTTAAACCAAGGTCTTCTTTCACCCCAACATGCTTGAAATGGGTTTTGCAGCCACGTACAGAAACCAAAGTGCATATTGTCATCTGCAGAAAAGACCAGGTACCCCCTTTAGAATGGTGCACTGAGGACTGTCCTTTACCATTTTACATGTTTGACTTCTTTTTCTTTTCACATTACATACAAAATGTACTTATCTCTTCATAAGATAAGTTAATTTTTCCATCCCTTCATGTCTTTTTTTCCTTTTTTTTTTGCACAGCATTGTATAGCAAATTTTTTTTGAAGTTACTGATGCTGCTCTTGTCTAATTTACTGACTTAGATGTTTCTTTTATTTTTTTTTTTATTTAAACTGATTTGCTCGTGTATTTCAGTCTTTTTATTTAAACTCATGCTGGTTGATCTGTTCATCAGCTGGTTCTTTCTTTTTGTATGCTGTGATCTCACTCCTGTAGGAAGAGATGATTCTCTCTTGATGCTTGATGTAGCACAGGTTCTGCCAGATGTAACTCACCTGGTGGAAGGTCTGCCCCATGCTAAATAAGAATGAAGGTAATTTCAGTGAAATACGTAAGTAAAGTAAATCTTGGAGAGAAAATGTTTTTCAGCAGGTAGGTGCCTGCTATATGTGGAGAAAAAAATTGTTAACAGTATTTCCAATTATACTTTTCTTCTGTCTTATGAGATGCTGGATTAAAGAATGGAGAGAATCTATTTCTCCTCTTCCACTACTGGATATCTTCCCTGTGGAGCAAAGTAGGAAAAAAGTGTATTGATTCATAACTGTCAAGTCATAATTGCATGGAGATCTGTATTAATTTAGTTACTTGGTGAGGGAGATCTGCAAAACACAGAACATTTTTTCCTTGATTTTTAAAACTTACAAATTCTGTCTCACATCCTGCAGGGTTGAATACCTATGAATACCCGTAATTATCTTTCTTTGTGAAACTCCATGTGGTTGAATTTCAATACCTACCCCTTCTGGAATGGAAATAAATGTGCTAATTGCTTTTCATGAAGGTGGGTTTTCTCCTTTCCTCTGAGAATTTCTTTAACTTCCTATATTTCTGTATTAGGCTGAATCTCTTTTTATAGCACATTTAAGCACTTTTAAATATAATGATTGATGCCAGTGAGTTATAGGCAAGTGCCATATCTCATTCAGAATGTTACATAATCATATTCTTCAGTAATGACATGTCATTTCCCATTATAGAATCGCAGAATGGTTGAGCTGTCAGGGACCTCTGGTGATCACCTGGTCTAAGCCCCTGCTCCAGTGGGGTCAACTAGAACCAAGTGCCCAAGACTATGAAAAGCTTTTGGATATCTCCAAGGATGGAGACTCCACTACCTCTGTGAGTAACCAGTGCTTGGTCACCCTCATGGGGAAAAGGAGTTTCCTGATGCTGAGGGAACCTCCTGTGTTTCAGTGTGTGCCCATCGCCTCTGGTGCTGTCACTGGGCACCCCTGAAAAGAGCCTGGATCCATCTTCCTTGCACCTTCCTTGCAGGTGTTTATTTACGTTGGTGAGAACCCTTGAGCCTTCTCTTCTCCTGGATGAACAGTCCCAGCTTTCTCAGCCTTTCCCCATAGGAGAGATGCTGGACTCCATCCATCATCTTGGTGTCCCTTTGCTGGACTCTCCCCACTATGTTCATGTCTGTTTTGTACTGGGAAGTCCAGAACTGAACCCAACACTTCATCTGTGGCCTCACCAGTGCTAAACAATGGAAGGCTCACATCTCATTATCTGCTGTCAGTACTTTGCCTAATCCAGCCCAGAATCCCATCCATCATCTTCTTTGCAGCAAGAGCATCTTGCTGGCTCACATTCAGTTTGATGTCCACCAGCTTCCATAGGTCTCCTTCCTTTCAGAACTTTATCCCATGGGACTTTTCCAAGGAGAGGTCTGAGTGAAATCTACAGCTATGGTCTTGAATTTTGACCACCTCTCTCCTCTCTGGATCATAAACTCCACTGTCTTGCAGTTATGAGAGTGGTCAAATAATATTTCTGTAAGTGCATGAACAGTTGTGCCTTTGAAAATGATAGGAGCACAGTATATATTGGAATCAAAAAAGAAAAAAAGATTTTTAGAAACACCAAGAGAACTTTATGTAAATGAACTAAATATTCACTTGCAGAACATTTATTGAATTAATTCTGTCAGAAACTTCTCTGTCTTGGAGTGGCAAGAGAGGGTAGTATCCTCTATTAAGTATTAAAGAATAATTCTTTAAAAGGAATTAGTAAGCATCAGAAATTGTCACTTTATTTAAACATTTAATTTCATTCTGTTGAATGGTATGATTAGAATTTAGTAGATTGTTTCATTGTTCTGATTTAAAAAAAAGTGCTAAAAAGGATGGCCTATAGTGATACAAAAGTGGAAAAAATGTAAGGGAAAAACCTTTCCACTGTTTGTCTTCGTGCCTTTGCTGCAAATTTTTAGAGCAAATTACAGTAAGTTTTCGTGGAATATGTTTTCCTTCCAAAAGAACAAAGGAAGAATTTTGCAGTTTTAGTTCTTACCAGATGTTGACATTTTGTATGTTCTGTCTTGTATAATGCTGCCTTCATAAGGATCTGAAAAAACAGTACTACAGAAATAAATCACAGTTGGAAAGTTTAAATTTAGGTTTTGTTTTTTAAACACAGTAATGTAGGAGTTTCTAGTGGTAATGAGTTTTCTGTTAATCCAGAATCCATCTCGGTTTGTTCACTTAAATCAGCTTTGAAGTTAAACTTAGATTTCAAAGACGCATTCATAGTAAATTCAATCTAAAAAGAACATGAATAATTCCTGATGTGGATATGGATGTCCTGGATGTTTAGTACTGCATTATACCAAGTCCCTGAAGATGACAGATTTATCTGTTGTATCTGTGTGTTACTGTCCGGGACTAACGGGACACCATTTCTGAGAAGCAGGAAATTCTACAGTGATTAAAATCCATACACAGTCTGTCTCATTCACAGTATATAAACACAGTTCCCAATGGATCAAAACAAAGTTAAAAAATAGTGATTCCCTTCCCCATGAAAGGACTGTTTGTTACCACCACTGTTCTATCACAGTTGTATGAACACTGGTGCTTGGCACAATCAGGACAGAAGCACTCTACAGTGTAGGAAAAGCTGAGGACAGGAATCAGCATCCATTGGGAAAGGGGGAGGGAGAAATAGAAAGATATCAAGAGGAAATACACCTCAGACTTCTTATCATATGTTACCAGTTTCTTGTGAACTTTCACCATTGCTGATTCATGACTTCAAAGGGTTTCAGGGCATCATTCAGAAAACTGTATCAGCATTCATTTTTTAAATCTAACAGCAGAGATTTTACTGAGAGATGAAAATGATGGATTTATGTGATCTTTTGAAGTCAATGAAGTAATTCACAATCCAGTTATTATTGTTTTTTGCTGTTTTCTAGGTTTTTTTTCCCCCATCAAACTGGGCTGTGTCTAAAGCTGTGCTATTTATTTGTCTGAATGGGAATTGTGAACAGTTGGTAGCTTTAAATCATCTATCTGACTTATCCTGGAATAGTAAAAGGACCGTGCTGCCAAGATTTAGTGATTATTATTTATTTAGACCAAGTGTAAAAACCCTGTCTTTTGTACAGAAAATATAAACAGAACAACTGATAGGGTAGGCTTTGTGTTAGATTTGAAATGACAGTAATATGCAGTACCATTGCCATGACAGTGATGCTTTGTCCTTTATATTGCATTTCATTTAAGGAGCTGAAATAAGCTGCACACTATCATTAATGCAATTCTGTCGTTGTAATGTATAAGAACTCACATTTCAATTTATTAATTTCACTATGTTACCATGATTTATCAAAATTTTATCAATTTTGTTATTATATATATAATTACATATATAATATATATTATAATATACAAACAAACATTATATATATTATATGTTATTATATAATGTCTATATTATAAAATATTATTGTTTATTTATCAATTGTAGTTGCCTGGCTTGGTCTTGCAAAGAGGAATGTATCTAGCTGGAGCATGGTTATGAAATTATACTTAAAGCAGTTTTTTAGCAAAACAAAGATTTTTAGAGGATTTTACTGATAGGCTGTCTTGGCTGAAGGTACTTTTTAAAAGAATCACAGTGTTGAAGCATTAGTGCAGTTTTTGTGTCATTGCTTGAAGAGACAATGTGTTCTAGTAACTTTGAAAAAATAAGTTTTTGAGAAAGGTGACCACGACACAGGATTTCCAGACCATGGGGTCTTCCGGTTTATATATTTTGAGATAAATTGTTAGCATCCTTTTTCTCCTGCTCATAATAGTTGTATTTAGAGCCTGGAAGCTCAATCAGCAGATGTTTATTGAGTGTTATAGTTTGCCTCCAAGTAAGCTTTTCTGTCTGCTTCTTTGTTTTCTGTGCCTGCAGCTCATTCTCCTCTGTCCTTCTTAGAGCTTCACTAAGTGCCCTGTGTCTTCTCACTTTTCATTAGCCTTTTCTTTCAGCCCTCTTGCACTTGCTAATTTATTGATGCTGCCCTTGATACCTTTGCATTTTGCATGTGCTAGTCTGCCTCTTCCCTGTCTCTGTCCTTTTATTTATGTTGTCCTCCAAGACTGTGCAGGATCCTCCAGAGTTCTATTCTTCAGTCAAGGAAAAAGGAATCCCTCTAACTGGGCTGACTGTGTGAGGCTACAAGTGCTTGAAGAAAGGGCTTGGTTCTCTTGGCACAAAGGCAAGCTTCTGCCCAATGATTAATTAGCATGATGTTGCAGCAAATGAACTATTGCAATTAAACCAGTGCACTAACGAAACACAATGAGCAACAGTGCTTAACACTGGCACGAGCAAGGGGAGGCTGATCCCAGGTGGTGTTGGTCCAGCCAATCCATTTTGACACAAAACCCATTCCTATTGTGTACCCATAGATACAGAGTTCCTGAAAATTACACAGTATTTAAAAGCCTAATGATTAAAGTAAGACTTATGGAGAATTTATGGTTTGAGTTTTTTGCCTTAGGAGTTGTACTTTTTTGTTGTCAAATACTTTGTACAAAGTCAAGCTTGCTTGACAAACTGATATTGTGAGATGGGTTTTCCTGGAGAACTCAAAAGTTATTATGGCCAGGCTGAGTTTTACTGAAATTCCTATGTCACAACTATTTTGCAAGTAGCTGTCTCCTCAGAGTTTAGGTTTGATAACTACTGACCATAAGCAATAGCAGATGTTATGACGGTACCTCTACCTTTTCCCTGAGAGCCCTCATGCAATCTCCTGAAATATCCTCCTCTTCAGTAACTTATTTTTGCTGTGGCATTTGTAAGCTCTCTGAATGTAGTTAGTTCTGGTTGTTCTGAGCTGTATTAATAGTAGTTTGCAAATGTCACATGGTTAGAAGTTTCACAGTGCCACTACTGTTTCTTTTTCTTCTTCATGCCTAAAGCCAGAGTCTTATGGCAGCTTAAAAGGGAAAACAAAATGTTTAAGTGGAGGAGAAAACATTACTGAATGCTTTGATTGCTCTTCTTCCTGTAAAAGGGAATAAATGGCTTTGAAGTGTAACTTAGTTCTGTTCCATCTGGTTTACTAACTTGTCTGTGGAATTTTAACAGAAATTATGAAAAACAATTGATCTAGATAAACTGAGACCTTTGTCACCAGAGGGAAGGCATGGACATTTCAGCATTGCTGTAATATCTCGTGATATTGACCCAAGCGTTTTGCTTTCAGTACTGGTGCATTTCCTGCATAAAATTTTATATGCAGAAAGATAAACACCTGGCAACATCCTAATAAGTGATATGCAATTCATAGTTACATGCCAAATACATTGATTATGATTATGAACTCATTGCACTATAGTAATTTTTCAATATAACATAAAATTTTCTTTCGTTTTTTTAAGCTGCACAAAAACATTGCTTCTCATTGGGCAGAACTAAAATGAACACTGAAGTAAAAAAACACTGTAAAGGAGAGAGAGTGCAGTTCTTTGCTAGGTCACATTCCAAGAAATATTTTTTGCAAGCCTGACAATATTTCCAAATGATAATTAAAATGTACCCATTTAAAATTCTGTGGACACAACAATAAAAAAAAAAAAACCCATCATTTTTGTTCACTTTTTTTATTTTTTTGGGTGACTTTTTTGTCAAAGTGCAGTCCTAAACTACCTGGACCTGGAAGTTGCAGTTTTACAGTACTGCTGAGAGGGTTCTGTTTGGTTTTAGTAAAATACTTCTAAGACGGAGTGACATGAAAAGAGTAACTCATTGAAACTCATTGATGTTTTTGCTTGATAAATAGTTGCTGCCAAAAATATTGTCTAAGCAGTAGACCAATGAAGATCACATAATTTTATGTTAGTTGGACAAACTAACATTTGAGAATTTAACTAATCTTGCAAATGATCAACGTTTCCTGATGTAGGCCCATGTTCTTAGTGAGTTTTTGTATGAAAGCTGAAGTTACCAGTATGAAATTGATTTCTACTTTTATGAAAAAGCTCACTGCAGAATTAAGGAGAGCGTATTCCAAGTGGTTTGTGGCTGAATGAGAACCAGTATGTTCTGATTCTGTTGAAAAGTTTTTGTATGTGTTGGGACACATTGTAAAAGGTATTTTTAACTGTTCCAGAAAATGCATATTTATAATGGGGGAAAAAAAAATTAAAAGCAGTTTGATTTTCCACTTCATTAAAGCTCATGAACTGATTGGTAATTGGTAGATTCCAAACACAGGATAAAAAAAATAATTGAATTCCTTTAGGAAAAGAAAAACCAGTATGCTGAATGGAACAGAAGTAAAAGTACTTTCCTTTTGAGTCACAAATGGCAATGTAGATGATCTGTGGCAGAACTTTCTGCTGGAGTAGCTGCAGAACATGAGCAAAAACACATAGGAATTTAGTATCTTGGAGCCTTCTAAAGCTGCAATGTAGTCAGTTGTTTTTTGTGGCATGCAGCTTTTGAGAATTACAGCAGGATTACTTGGATCTTTTTTAACATGCAAGATTCTTGGCATAAATTGCAGTTAAGGTGAGGCAGACAGCCATTAGAGATAGCAGAGATTCCAAATGGCTAATTGTTTTAAAAGGAAGAGCAGTAAGTGCATGTAGTGTGTTTGTCCCGGGGCAAGAGGAAACTTGGTGATCCCTCCCTTCCCATGTTTAATTTAGGAAGACTAAAGATACTACTCTTATTTGTGTCTATTTATTTATCTTCACAGAGTTGTTCTGAGCAACAGTGAGTGACTTCAGTGTTCTGAAAACACAAAATGCTATCTACTATAGCATCTACTATATATGTATAATATACTATATAATCTACTATATATTATATAGTAGATTATATATATGCTACCACTATAGTCTATCTACTATATATTACTTACCCCTTTAAGACATCAGTGGTTGGGAAAAGGACAGCTGTTTTTCATTTAAGTTAGAAGAAGATAATCTGTAGGCAAAGTATTTGCTAATGGAAAGAACCAGACATTGTTTGAAACTTTTTTCTTAAACTAAATTATTTGCAGAATCATGTTTTGGGAAATGAGGTTGACACATTCTGCTCTGTAAGTATCTGGATTTAATTTTTTCCTTCTTTGTACTCTTGATTGGAATCTCTAAAATCTGGCCATTTGTTTCTTATAAACTGTTGGTAATATTCTAGCATTGTCCTCACCCTGTTGTAGTCTAAAAGGACTGCTGTACTTTCATTTTTGGCTCTTGGGATGCTCTATTTTAGAGCTTTATCAGACTCTCTAAAGTATTTCTTCCTCCTCTATTTCTTTCTGGCTCCAATTTTAAATATATGAGAAATAGAGACATTTTGATAAATGACATGCAGTTTTTCTGTTGCTGTTTTGCCGATATATTTTTCCTTACTAACACTGTGACATTAAATATGTTTTTCTTCATGTTTTCCTATTCCTGTAAGCTCTGCTTTCTCTGGCCATGCTCCAGAGAAAAGGATGTTGTTTCCCCAAAGGATTACTTGAATTATATATATAATGTAAAACCTGACAATCTCAAGGTCTGTTTTCTTTGTATCAAAAAGCTGATCTTCCTCTGAGCATGCTAGAGAACATATCTGAGTCTTAAAACTACCATAAAAATAAACATGGTGAGAGGCCTCTCCTTGCTTTCTAATCATCCTGATTAGTTCTTGGTCCTAACTGAAATTGACCACGTGACCAATTAAATTAATGTGCTGTTATATTGTGGTAGAAATAACAATCTAGAAGTATTACTTGAGCATCTGGCTGATATTTTGAAAACCTTTTCTTCTATGAGTCATGGAACTGATTTAGCTGTTACTGAATATCCAGACTGCCCAGTGTCCAAATTGTGTTCTATCTGGCATCTTCTGAACAGAGCATAGGTACTATCAGAGCAAGAGAAGTGGCAATAGTTACATCTTATCTTTGCTATGATATGTAGCTAACAACACAGGATGTGGAAATTAATGGATACCTATCAATGCATCCATTTATGTGTCACGTCTTTAAATCAGGTGGCAGTGCAGGACAGTTTTCACTCATCATAGATTTTTGCAGATTTTAGATTTTTCCATTTAAAGAATTATCTCTTCCATAAACCCCATGTCTCCATGTCTCTCTCTGTTTTAAAATATATTCTTAGGTAGTAGTATACTTTTGTAGTTTCAGCTGAAGTTCTTGGGATGACAGTCTTTAATTCCAGCGTACATGATCTAACATCTCTCCTTGGCACTTGGTTCTCTCAAAAAGTTTGTTATATTATTGTCTGTTTAATCTCAAATTAATTAAGAACTTACTTTGCATTGTCCAGGTTTTATTTGTGCCTCATGGTTACATCATGCTTTCTTGACTATGGCAAGTTCACTGTCTTAATAAAGCAAAGATTTAAGAGAGCTATTCTGCCTTGATGACTCATCTGCAAAGAATAACAAAAGGGCTTGACATAAGAATAAATTATTCTTTAACAGACAGTGATTGGTCTTGATGGAGATGAAAACTGTGGATAAAATAAAAAAAGCATGTCATGCTCATTTCATAAAAATTACCCTGGTATAATCAGCATGGCTTTCAAGGGCCCAGAGGTCTGTGCAAGTCACGAGGAATCATAATTTGCACAAACCACATCTTTTTGGTCTTATTGACTGTATCTCTTGAGAGCCACAATTATGCAATGCAATTAATCATCAAGGGAGTTTGGGTTTATGGTGCATATTTGAAGTAAACTTTTTTTAAACTGTTGGAGCTTTGTGTTGTGGACTTTGACTAAATGCATTAGTAAATGCTTAATTTAAAGGGATTCTGTCACCCTGGAACATAATCCTTCATTTTTTTATTATTATTATTTGACAGGAATCTATCTAAAGAGACTCCTGTCAATTCCCTTGCCAGCAGTGTGATTTCAAGGCCACTCTGCTTTTTTCTTTCTTCAAGGTGTTTTTCTTTCCAGCAGTCAGTAAGAAAATTAATAGGTATAAAATAAGCTTTCTAAAATATGCAAAGTGTAAAATACATTGAGTTAAGCATTTTTCCCAATCAGTAATTAATCTTGATAGATCTGGTGTTGTCACCTTGTTTATTATTACTATTATTATTATTTTTCTAATTTAAGGATTTTCTGAGCCTTCTCACCATTCTGACTTGTGATTCTTTTGTTATAACCTACTATATTCACTAGTTAGCTCAAACTTCAGTTTCACATGTACTACACGAAGGATCTTCACAGGACAGCTCCTGCCTGTCTTGCTGCAGCTGTCTGAGAGGCTGCTATTTGCCAGCTGTCTGCACCACCTCTGTGGCCAGCTGCTGTTCCAACAGATACCTCTGTTTTCACTCTGTTTAAAGCCCAGCTCCTTTTATTTTAAATCCCTCTTCACCAGAACTACTGTCCTCTCTTTTTAGTGTGCTATGGACAATCCAAGTAGGACATCTAGCTGAAATGCAGTCTGATTGGTCTGTCATAAATACCCAGGTGAACCTGAATAATTTCTTTCTGAAATGGTCCTCTTTCGTCTGTGCTCTCCTTTCTTATTGCCTGGCAGATTTTTTACAATGCCTATTTCTGCTGTCCGCTGCTTTCTGCCCTTCTTTCAAGAACCAGATTTATCCTCCAATACCTGTGTTCAGCTTACTGTTTCCCTTTATTTTTTTTAATTACAGAGACAGTCTTTGGATTTTTTTCAATAAATAGATTTTGAATATTTACATGAGTTTCTGTATCTCTAAGTGTATATCTAAGTGAATTTATAAACACTTTAATATAAGACATTAAGCAGTACTGCCCGGTGTTTAATTCTTGTTTTGATCTTGAGTATTTCTAGTAAACATGTACTGTATTGGTATTGCTTGCTCTAAACTTGTTTTTGGAGAAGTGTCCATTTCTTTCCTCTTCTAAGTGCCTATTTGATCAGGTGTTTTTACAATGATTTTCCCGGAGTCAGTGGTATGACAATGACAGTCTTGACAGAGATACTGTGATTAAACTTCCTCCGAAATCAGAGGAGTCATCCCATATAGTTTTTTGTTGGTCACAGTTGGTGACTTTGAGGCTCCACAAGCTGTTCCACAGACTTTTGTGTCAACATACAAATAGAGATTTTTAAAATCTTGGTGAGACCAAATGCTATAAATTTATTTTAATGCACTTAAGGTTGTAATAGATAATGTGAAGGTATTGTATTTATACATCACATTTATTTCACTAGTAGATGAATCTGAGACCTGTAAGGATGTGGTATTTTTAGTCAATTATTCTATGATTTCTTGCCAGTTTAACTACAGTGATATCCAAGTTGATTGTTGCAGTTGGGATAGCTAAAAACGTGCCTTCTCTTTATTGTTGGCTAAGGCAGATGTGCTGCCAAAACTCCCGAAGTGTTGACCTGGTGGAGAAATCCCATTTATTTTCTCGACCTGAATGAAGAAGGCAAAATTATGCTCCAACTATACTGTACTTGACAATGCAGAAAAACACGTTGATACCACATGAAAAACTCCTTCAAAGCAGCATTAATCAGTTTCTGCAACAAAATCCCTTCCTTCTTCCCCCTCACCTTCCCCTGCCTTTTTCCATGTAAAGTGTGCTAGCTTTTCTGGAAATATTTTCAGAGAGATTGTGTATTCTGTGAGAGCTTAGGCTGTGCAAAATACCTAAAATTCTTTTGCTCTTTGGAGTTCTAGGTTTACAGTACCTCTGGTCACCTGGTCAAAGATGTAATGGAAGCTTGATAATATGTTTGAGTAAACCAATCAGAAACAGACTGCCAAAGTAGCAAATAACTAGGTGCTTTTTACCTCTCTTTTTATACATATTGGTATGCCCAGTAGGATAGGGATTTGAGGACAGAAAACCTTCCTTAATTGAAGAGTGAAGTATGCCTCAGGGAGCGTTATGGAAAATGCCTTACAACACAAACTGGGTGTGCTTACTGTGAAGTGATACCACAGGGACCAGCACGTCTTCTGTAACTCTTGGCATTCCCAAACCAGCTACTTTTGACACACAACTTTTTGTCACTTGTTTTAGAATCTATCTCATGTCACCTGAAATGTATTTTTTATCACTGTTTCCTCAAATCAGAATAGAAATGTCTGGCATTGGCTTGAACTGTTATTTTTTCCAGCCAACGTCTTGCTGGTAGCAGAAGAAAGAGCAGTAGAATATTCCCAGTGCTTTAATATTTTGTAATACCCTTCATGCCACCCCCTTGCAATACCTGGCAGAGAATCTATGAATGAGACTGCACATTAGGCCAGGTAGTCCTCTGAAAAGTATAACTCTCTTCAGATCTTCCTCTGAAGAATTAAGTGTTAACACAAAGTGTCATGATTCCAAATGTACTTAGTACTTTAATGCAAGCAAGCCACATTCCAGATGAAAGTCCTCAAACTCATCTGCTGGGTGTCTCAACCAGGTGGACTTTCAGCCTTTGTGTTAACTTACAGATATTTTTAATGTCGATCTACCCCTGCTACCAAAACTCTCTCAGATCTATTAAAATAAACAGAAAGGAATATTGTTTTTAAAAGTATAGATAGTAGAATTTGCAAAATTATTGTAGAGTAATAATTTCTAAAATGTATAAAACAATCTGCTTTAAATAAATACAACTTTATTACACCAACATTTAATAAATAGTGTTATTGTTTGATTGACTGGTTTTAAACACAGCAATGGCTTCAGTTATGTACATTTTATTCCATTACAAAACATTGAGTCTGTAGCTTTTATTTACTTACTTTTTTGCAGTCCAGACATTCCCTGTGCAGGTATGCACCATTTCTGAAAATAGTTTCTTCTAGACTGCAGTGGACTTACTTCAGACTGCTCTGATGTAGTTAGAACATCCCCCAGTCATAAGCAGGGTGCTTATAGCACCGAACTAATCCCTGTCTACTGCAGCATCCTGAGGTTTGGAAGTTAATGGCATGAATAACTTAACTATTTTCAAAGTTATTCCAACTCACCTTATGCTGTGATTCTGTAGTATTTTCTCTTGCCGAAGGCAGCAGCAAGGTCAGTAGCCCATTGTATGGATACATTTCTTTGAGAATGTCTTCTGAGTAAAAGTCAGCCTGCTCTATTGAGATTATTCCAAGGCTTGCATTTTTGCCAAAAAAAGAAAAAAAATACAACCAACCCAAACGCCATATGTGGAAAAAAATACTGCAGCGACAGTTTTTCCCTTATCTGTTTTGCCATAAGCTCATCATGAAAATTGTGAAATCATGAGGTGTTCACTTGCCTCAGAAGTATCTTCACAGAAATTTCTATGCTTGTACAGTTGGAATATCCTGTCCACTAAAAAATATCCTAAGGTCACATAGTTTTGGATGCTTCTCTGGGATATTTCTTCATTGTCTTGGTTTGGGAAGACAGGTATCTGCCAGGGAAAGCTGGAGTTTCTCTTGGAATAGAGAATGTAAACCGTCCCCCCCCCCCCCTCCCCCGCCTTCTTTTCCAATTATAAATTTGCAGTCCTGCAAAGATTTGGGGGTAGGAATAGCAGTTCTTTACTAGTATGTATAACAAAGCAAAACAAAAAGCAGCTACAGCATTAACAACAAAACACAACCAAGACACTTGAGGGCTTTGCTTCACAAAAACCCAAGGCAGTTTGGTCTCAGTGCCCCTGCAGGATCCTCAGAGCACCAAGCTGGAAACAGTGGAGAGTCCCGGGCTGGTAGCTGGGACGGCAGGATGTCCCCAGCAGACAGGGACAGGGTGTCCGGGCAGGGCAGGGCGGGGTGCAGGGTCACACTGTAGCAAAAGGAGCAGCGCCGAAAAAGCCACGACGGTGGGCAGGACAGGCCCAGCTCCAGCAGGGCAGGTGGAGGAGCTCAGAATTCCAGGGCACGTGGGCAGATGATGGTAGATTTCTCAGGACTGGACTTTCTGGTGACAGTGAACTCCTCCCACAGCAAGCAGCAGCCCGGCCGTGTCCTCTCCGATGAGACACCGAGAGCAAGCGAGTGAAGCTGCCTCCAGCTCTGTCCTTTACCTGCCCCAAAACTCACATTATCTCCCCCTCCGAGCATTTGGCCACCTCTTTGTTTTGGTCAAGCACCCTTAAGAACTCAATACTTAGTCTCCTTAGTAACTCATGGGGAAAAGAAATTCTTTAGAGTAAAAAAGGAGCAAACCTAACCCCCAGCATTCATTAAATGAATTTCTCAGCATTTCTATTTATTATGGAGTAATACTGAACACAAGTTTCCAGCTGTCTATTTACCGAAATACAGATTTTATTTAAAAGATCATTAAAAGAGTGTAGACTTCAAGAGTTGATGCCCTTAGTTGATACTGTTATAAATGATTATTAGCCAATCAGATTTAAAAAAAAGGTTTTATTTTTCCTTCTCCAAATATCTCTCTGAGACAGCCACAAGCAACATTTGATCGAGTGCTGGGTGAAACAGGCAGCCGACAGCAAGGGTGCGATCCTGCCCTATCCACACCAGCTGGATTTTGAGTCTGATTTTTATACTGTTTTTTTGTGCCTAGCGGTGAGTCCATTGTGTTTCTTTTCAGTCTTCATATTCAAACACAGTCTTTCACTCGGTGATGAGTCTTGAACAGATTTCTCGGCACTGGGACATGTCTGAAAGGATTTTCTTGGAACCTCTTTTTGGGATGGTGATTTTTCTATACCTCCGGGTCCTCTCCCTCGAGATTGTCATGAGCCAGTTGATGGTCCAGGTACACGAGTTTGATTTGATTAACGAGCCACATCTTGGCAAGCCAACTCTTTTCTCTTGTAAATCTAAGTTTCAATCTGTCACTTCACAGTTGCAAAGTAAGTCCTGGTATTTGGAAGTGCCTTTCCTATTCCAGGAACCAGGGCTTACTTTTCAGTTTCAGAGTTACACAGTACAATATTTCTAATACATTGTTTTATTCATTACATCTATTACCCTTCTTATATTTTAATACACGAATTTATCCATCATATCCATTACAATACTAAGCTCTGGGATTGTCCAATGCAACATACACAGGGCCTACAGCTTAATTTTTCCCTGTCAAAGGGTTAACATAGCAAGAAAACCAAAACTGTGGCAGAGACATGTGATAACAATAATTCTATCAACTGATCCACCTGGCTTTTTATTTTTAAAACAAATATTAGGAATTGTTGCGTGGCTTGGGAGGTAGTTAATGTTGTACATATATATCCCTAAAATGACTTGTTCAGGCTTAGAATGGAAACATTTTATCAAAGTACAAATAATATTGTGTAGTTAATTCATCATAAAATCTGTTTTTACAACTATAATATATTTATATAATATATTTATATAGTATATATTTAATTCTCAAGTAAACCCTGAGGAATTATTTATTTTGCAAACAGTGAAACTTAGCTATAACTTGTCAATTATGAAGTTATTCCTGCTCTACTGATTCTTGCTGCTCTGAGGTTAGATACTGCTGCCAGCGAGATGCCATGCTCTAGTTCTCACCACAGCATTACCATTGGTTTTGTAAATAGCATTAATTAAATTGTTTAATTTCTGTTTCTGAATTCCCTCTTTTTTAATGGACACGGTATTTTTTACAGTTGGTATTTTTTGAAGATACTTACCATTTATGCTTATGTTTATGTGAAGCATCCAGATGCGATTTTGGTCTTTTTTTTTAGACAAACTTCATTTTTAAAAGTAAAGGAGGAGTGCAGGTTACAAGCAGAAGTGTTGATTGAAAAATCAAACTATGCATTGCATTAAAGTGCAGAGTTGTCCTCTGTTTTTTATTTGTTGCTCTTTGTCTTTTTCCTGCTAGTAATATGCCACTGAATATGCAAAGTAGATACATAAGAAAACACCATTAACTCCTGTCTGTGATCACCTGAGCCTTACAAGAGAGCTCACTGATTTCTGGGTTTTTTTGATCTGTTGCTGAAGTAAGCAGGCACTGGATAAAGTTCAATCAAAAACAAGGGGAATAAAGGAAGAGCAGGACAGATGGAAAGAAAATGTAGTCCTTTGTATATGACACTGAGCCCAAGGTTATGCAGAATTTGTAGAGCTGAATTTCAAGTACTTTGTCTTCCAGCTCTAGCTTAGATTCATGTAGTCAGGTATGTCTGACCTTCAGCCAAGGCCCAGCAAACTGGATCAATGTCATCCGCACCTGCAGGTAATGAGGTTACTGGTGTTATCTGTGGCTGTGATTTGATATCCAGCAAGGGCAGCAGTAAGAGCTGTAGCACTTCTAAAGAAAATTAGTTTGTAATTGGATGTAGGAGAGAAAGATGTGAGACTGCAGCATAGATGAACACACTGTCGTGGTCTAAATAGGTTTAATTGTTAATACTGTGCTTGAGCCTGCAGCTGAGGGAGCAGCAAAAGAGTGGGAGAGACATATAATATTTTATTTATCATTGTAGAGTTGAATCTGTTCAGTACATAGTCTTAACTAGCAGTCCAGCACAGCGGTGAATGTTTACAAAACAGAAGCATAGCAAAAATGGGGAAAAAGCATCCCCATTTGAAGTGTGCCTACAAAAGGACCTGTGCTGACAAAACTGTAGTGCCTTATCTACAGATTATATAGTTCCACTGACCATTTTTATGCATGACCCTCTATTTGGTCTTCAACATGAGTTATACTTACTTACAATGTGCAGTTCTCCTGCTCTACCCTTGATAATTTCTGTTAAAAATTATGCACTCACACCCCCTGGTTTTGGCTCATCTCCTGCTTCACACTGAAGAACTCCCAAACCTTACATCAGTGAGCAGATTTGCTGCTGTGACTTTTGGGTACTTAGTCTGTGAAAGAAATTAGATATCCTGTACCTCAAGTGTGCTTCAAATGCCAAGAAGCACTGGGAGGGCCCTTCCAGACAAGAGTCTCTAGATGCTATAGTGCTGCCTATTGTAATTTGAAATAAGGGTGGTATTCCTTTACAGTTGAGTTTTTTGAAGGGAAATTTATTAGACTCTCTGAAAACTCCAATTTGTATTTCAAGAGGCAGATTCCAGGATGTGTCTCTCCAAATATTTGCAAGACTGTAATCCTGTCTGAAGTGAGCTTGCTTTACCTTTTCTTTTCAGTTTAGAAAAATCCTCTAAGTTTTCTTGTGACATTTTAGAGAGGTACTAGTAAAGACCAATGCTAACTTCCATATAAAAACAAAAAAGGAAAGCTGTTGGTATGTGCTCTACCTTTCTCCATGTAGCAATTAATAGCTACTAAATTATAAGTAGCCAGAGTGCTAATTTGGTGGCCTGAAATACTTGAAGTTAAAAGGCTAAATACACTTTTAATATATGTGTCTAATAAAATAGTGAAAACCAGTGTATTAAGTCAGCTTCTCTCCTTGTTTTGATGTATTTCTTCAGAAAACAGCCTATTCCAATGTAAAAGGGATTCTTTCAGGCTTCCCTTGGTCCTCCCAAATCTGTTTTCTTTGCTTGTCTGCATGAAGGGTATTTTAACAATTTGAGCCATAGCTGGTTCAAAATTTAGCATCTGAGGTGGACATCCTTATTCTGGTCCAAGTTTCTTCATAATTTTAAACTTAATAATTTTAAACTTCTGTAGATTCCTTCTCTACCGTGCTTCAGATTGCAAGCAAAGAGATAAAATAATCCAATATATCTTTGCTGTATTTTATTATTTAACTGTATGTTTTTGAAGACTGTGTCAAGTACCTCAGAACTGGCTGCAGCCTGCTCATTTAAAGAATAACTACAGCAGTCTTGTTTTTCCATGGTCTCCTGTGTGTGTGGTGTGTTAATTAATTGCTGGTTACCCACTGTGTGCCAGCCTGGCTTCATTGTACCCGTGGTGTCTGAAGCTGGGAATGTTCCAGTTGCAGCAGCAGCCACAGCGGCAATTTCAGTTCTGGTTAGCACCTAGTCACTTTGTTTTAATAATCTTACCAGATGACTTGGGAGAACAACAATATTTCCACACAAGACACATCACCCTTAGCTAAACGGAGAGCTACAGGCAACGGTGGGCGGGGAGGGAGTGGGGAGGAAGGGAGAAGCTGAAAAAAGCAGCGCTCTCTGGAAAAAAAAAAAGTGTGTTTTATTATCTAGAGTGCTGTAATTATTAAACACCTTTGTGATGAAAGAAAGTTATGATGGAGTCATTCCCGTATTGCATGTGAGAAAACAGTGACGCCTTGTCTACACAGGGATGTTATGCAGTGTTAGCTTGTACACTGCTGTATTTAAACAGCTGTAATTATGCTGGTAGAATTGCCTGGGTGAGACTCTCCTCTGAGTTGAAACGTGCCCTGTTCTGGTTTTGAAGTGTACTGCTTTGGAAGAAATTTCAAGTGACCTAAAAAAGGAAAAACAACCTGAATTTCTGCATAAATACAAACTAAGACCAAGAAAGTTACACTCAGTAACTATAGCCTTTGAAGCATTTCTCTCATGCTATAAAGCTTTCCTGGCCAGACAAGCCTTGAACAGGATAGTAAGGGGCTTGTGTCACTGTTTCTTCTGCTTGCTAATACTGTGTTACTATTTCCTTGTGTCTGCTTGTAGTGGTTTTACATTGGCCAAGTTCTATTTTGCCAAATTCAGTATAGTGATTTGAGTATCTATTTTCTTTTTGCCTCTGGGAGAAAAAGGCAAAACAGGCTTAACTTTAAAGTAAACAAATAGATTTTATTAACACAAACTAAAAGAAGAAAAGGGGGGGGAAACCCCAAAACTTTCAAAACCTTTAGTTTTTCTCCACCAGTGTTTTTTTTTCTACAAACAACATAGAGACAAAATCTGTGACTTTCAGTCAGTTTCACCATTTAAATATAGTCTCTCATCAATTCTTTAGGAGAGGAGTCTCTTCTAGTTTACCATGGAATATCCCCCACTGACAACTTAGAACAGTTCTCTTGTGGGTCTGAACTCTCACAGAAACAGCCACCTGGGGAAACCTGCTTCCATGTGGTCTCCTCCCATTAGCAGTTTCCCAAGTGGCTTATGGGTCATAGAAACTCAGGCATCTGGGGTGCCACCTTTTAAAAATGAGCAGCTTCAAAGGCAAAGTCTTCATCATCTCAAGAAACAGTGATGTCTTCTCACTTCTTTCACTGGTGCAGAGGGCTTCTCATCTCTCCCTCTGTTCAGGCATCTCATGGGACGGCGAGAATCACAGATTCCAATGCAATATTACTCAGTCCATCACAAACACCTTTGCTCAAAAATCTACCAATCATTTCTTCAAATGCATATTTTTTCCATGACTTAAAGGATAATCTACTTATAGAGTTCGTTTTCATAGATCAATAAGAAAATCCAGCTAGCAGGCAACTCCTCCATCTTTCTTCTAATTAGTCTTTCACTCACTCTCTCTATCTGACTGTTTTGCTGAGTCTTCTCTATGTTCACTCTGTCTTTCTTTCCTTTTCTGGGAAGAGCTAAGTCTTAAAAACTTCATGTTGCCAGGACAGGGTTAAATTTGCCCAGGCCCGTGGTGGTCATGTGGTCTCTGCCAGCTGTGGAAGCTTGAAGCCCTGCTGATGAGGGAGGCTGGTGGATGCTTTCTTTTCTACGCCTTGATTTCAATGGCGTGGGCCGGAGTATGGCCCAGCCACGGGCCAGTCCCTTCTGCCACAGCCCCTGGCATGTGGCCAGCACTGCCACTCTGCAACCTCCTCCTCCCCCCCTCGGCAGCCGGCGGGGGGAAGAAGGGATACAGCCAGCCTGGGCCACTGCTCACGGGGCAGTGGCCCCCAGAGGCCTGGCTGGCCTGGCCCCAGAGGCACAGCCAAGCCCTGAGTTGACCTCCACCCAGGAGGGGGAAGCAGCAGGGGCCTAGGCAGCCTGGCCGCTCCTCCAAACGGCTGCTGGGGTCAGCTGTTATTTGACCAGAAGGGAAGAAAAAGGGTTGGCTTGGGCACACTCAGCTTTATATGGATATTACCAAAAGTCACCTTCAACTCTCTCAGTGGTCAAACCACCTGCCAATAGAAAGAACTGGCCCCTGATAGGTCCCTGTCCTTTTAAAAACAAAGTGCAAGGTCCTGGCAGGGCAATATTCCATTAATCAAAAAAACCAAACTGTGTTAACCTGTGACAATAACTACTTTTCGACTTTTGGAAAATACATATATAAAACTTATTATTAAAATTGCATACAACTCTTTTTTATTTAAAACAATAAGGCTACTTTATTTTTAGATATTTTATTATTTATTTATTATTTTATTATTATATTTATTATATTTAACTTACTACTAATACTTGCTTTGCTTTTTGATTTTTTAGCCAATTTTATTTTGCAATTTTAATCAAATTTTATATTTTATATTTTATAATTTTTACTAAAAAGAATGTAGTTTGTTTGCTTTAACCTATGAAACTACTGTCTTCTCCCCATATCACTAGAATTTTTGCTTCTCCTAGAGGGTTTCTTTTGCAAAAGAATTCATATGTACAACAGTCACTAGAAGTGATTAAAAAAAAAAAAACAACAAAAGGAAACTCAAGTATACAGAATATATAGCAAAAGATGAAATATTCTCTGGCCTATACAGTGGAACAATTTTCCCATGGTGAAATTGCACTGTCTGTAATTCAGGAATTGTTAAGTGTTCTTCATAAAAAAGACTTCTGGTTTAACACCTTCTCTCATCTTCTTACTGCAAGACTATTAAAGCCCTCTCCAACAGCATCCAGGTGTAAAGATGTACAAAGCCACAAACAAATAGAGAAAGAAAAAGAGCACCTGCCTTGAGAAGGAGAACACTTTATAAGACTTAAAAGAAATAATTTCAACTTTCGTGCCTTCACTTTGAGGAGAAAAGGCCACCTTTGTCCTTTTCCTATGAAAGGGCTTTGTACCAATTAATTAGTTAATTATATAGTAAAGATGAACCGACAGGCTGATAAAAAAAAACAGGACCATGAGCCTTTATGAAGAGTGGAAAATCTCACTGAAATACAAAAAAATAATAATGAGTGACAAAGGTTGCTGCAACGGAATAGTATTTGGTTTTCCCCTCATTTACTGTTATAAGTTACTAGGTCCAGGAACCTGTCTGAATAACAATATAATTGAAGCATATTAAGGGTGAAAAAAAGAAATGAGCAAAACCAGTTAGAATACTAGAAATAAGGTTTATCCAGCAGAACTACATAGCAGCTGTATTTTCACCAAAATTCTGACGGCTTATATACTGGCCTCCCATGGGAAATGCTAAAAATTCCATTGCTTTAGAAGCTTCCACCTACTGGTAGGTTGCATTTTTATCAGCATTTCTGTAATCTGTCAGTTTGGTGAAAGTGCAAAACTTAATTTTTAACTCATTACTGCTTATTGTTGGTTTGAAGAGCTGTTTGTTTAAGGAGTAGAACAGTGAATGACAAGAGACATTACTTTTGTGAATCAAAACAGTGTCCTTCATTATTTTGTTGAGATCAGAGGCATAAAACCATTTTTTACATGTTTTCATTGTTTTAAGGAGAAAACAGTCCTAGGACTTCTTGAATTAGCCAATACAATTGTACAAGTTTTCCCACTTCAACATTCAAATACTTTGTTTTGTACTATAGAACATGTTTTGAAGAGAGGAAGAATATTTGACTTTGAGTGTTTAACACAGTTAAAATTAGATTTAGCCATAATGTGATGATCATTTGTGCATGTCATTGATTTAATAGAACTCTTTAGGTTGGAAATAACCTTTAAGAACTGAGTCCAACCATTAACCCAGCAGCGCCAAGTCCACCATTAAACCATGTCTCCATGTCATCTACACATCTTTTAAATACCTCCAGAGATGGTGACTTTACCACTTCTCTGGACAACTTGTTCCAGTGCTTGACAACCATTTTGGGGAAGAAAGTTTTCCTAACATACAACCTAAACCTCCCCTTGAGACCATTTCCTGTCATCCTGTCCCTTGTTCCCAGGGAGTAGAGCCTGACCTCCACCTGGCTGCACCCTCCTCAGGTGGACTGAGTCAGAGTTTTGAGTGTGAGAAGGACCCCCTGAGTCTCCTTTTCTCCAGGCTGAGCCCCTTTTCCAGCTCCCTCAGCTGCTCCTCACTGGGCTTGTGCTCCAGCTTCTTCTCCAGCTCCGTTCCCTCCTTGGGATACCCTCTGACCCCTCAGTGTCCTTCCTGAATTGAGGGGCCCAGAACTGGACACAGCACTGGAGCTGCAGCCACAGCGGTGCCCAGCACAGGGGGACGGTCACTGCCTTGCTCCTGCTGCCCCACACTATTGCTAACACAGACCAGGATGCCTTTGGCCTTCCTGGCCACCTGGGCACAGCTGGCTCATGTTCAGCTGCTGTTGACCAGCACTCCCAGGTTCTTTTCCATCTGTCAGCTTTCCAGATGCTTTTTCCCTAGCCTGTAACACTGCAGGGGTTGTTGTGACCCAAGGGCAGGACCTGGTACTTGTTGAACCTCAGATCGTTGGCCTTGTCCCATGGATCAAGCCTGTTCTGATCCCTCTGCAGAGCCTTCCTGACCTCCAGCAGATAAACACTCCCACCAAACTCAGTGGCATCTGCATTATCAACAGGACTGGTCACAACACTGGACCTTGGGGAACTCCACTGGTTGGTGCCCAGCCACCAGCTGGATGTAACTCCATTCACCACCACTCCCAGGGTCCAGATGTCCAGACAGTTTTTCACCCAGTGTTATCGCACCTGCCCAAGCCATGAGCAGCAGGTTTCTCCAGGAGAATGGCATAGAGATAGTGCCAAAGTCTTTGCTAGAGTCCAGGCAGATAATATCCACAGCATTTCCCTGATTCATTCAGCAGGTCACCTTGTTGTAGAAGATCAGGAGAGTCAGGTAGGACCTGCCCTTTATAAATGCACATTTATCTTCATAGATACTAATTCCATGTTTCAAAAGTAAGCGTGCTTATTTATTTTTGTTCTTTGAGCCTAACTCTGATTTTTTAGAGGATATTAGACCTTTCATTATTATTACTGAAAATTACAAACATGTGCAAAAGCCAGAGTGTAATTCTAGTCTTTATTCTGCTTACAACTGCTTAAAAAAAACACCACCAAAACTGGTAGAGAAGCCCAACATTGATATTTAAGAAATTGTCATTCTAAGGGAAGCTTTCTGGACTAAAGTAATATAAACAACTGCTGCTGTGCACAGGGAAACTAGCTGTGTTTAAGGAAATAAAACTTCATGTATTTTTTGTTTATTTTTGTATCATTGTTCAAGTGCAAAATCCTAGATTGATAATAGAATATGATGTTATCTATATATTGATAGGTTTTTTGGTTTTGGTGGTGGTGGGTTTTTTTTTTTGTTTTTCATATCTTGCTGCTCAGCGTGCATACACATATATATTGCCTTAACTCTTGATAATTCCATGCAGATTTTTTAGCAGATTTTTTATTTCTTGATAATGGATTTGATAATTTTTTATTTCTTTTGATAATAATCTACTCATTAGCCCTGATGATAGTCAACCAGAAGAACAGAAAATACTGAAAGAAACTTTTATTTTCCCAGCTCTTGTGATTTTGCTGCTGTTGCTCAAGGGTGTAATTCAAATAGAGAGTGCAGAGAAAGAGCAATAAAATTTCCATTTAATTTAACAGTCTAAGAATTTTTCAGGTTTTTCTTTATTCCCCCTTAGGACAAATGTGTCACATGCTACTTTTTTTTCCCCTGCTTGTCCATTCATCTTTTCTTTAGCTATTCTAAATCAGTATACTTCATGAGAAAGTGGAGAGCTCAGTGAGAGAAATGGTTTTCTCAAATTATACACTGCTCGTATGTGACTGTGTTTGTATGGATATTATAGTGGTTTTGTCTCAATGACAGGTCTCACTCTAGATGGTTTTATTCAGCCTCTTATCTCCTGTTTTGAGATCACAGTCTTTAGTAAAATAACCCTAATGCAGTCATATATACAGACCTTAAAATTAGTTTATGTTCCTTTCCAGTAATTCAGTGATCTAAAGCCATTTCTCTCTGGCAAGTATTCTGTTCTTTCCTCTCCTGTTGTTCTGGTTTTCCTGAGTAGAAGCTGGCCCTTTCTGTAAGAAAAAAAAATTAAACAACAACAAAAAAATTAATCTTTTTACAAATAGTGCATAGTGGGACTAGTAAATAATTATTGGGGGATGTTTAATAAAATCCATTTATGCAAATACAACTATCAAAAATTTTTCTCTTGTTCAGTTCCGCCACTCATGATGATAAAATATATTGTGTTCTGCAGAAGAAGATGTGAATCCAGACTGAGGTGAGGTTGGATGTGGCTTTTGCTTATCCTGTGCTTTCAAACAAAACAGAAGACACAGCAAACAATTCTCTTTTTCAACCCTTTAGTGCCATTCGGGGTCTTGAATACTTACTTAAACAATGAAGAGACGAATAGTTAAAGATACAGGGTAGTTTTTGATGGTGTTTTAATACTGAGTCAGTGATAGTTGGAGGCTTGACTAAATTCTGCCAGGTTCTGTTTCCTTGAGCATCTCTTGGCAATCCCATCTGTTGCTTGGCTGTTGTTGTCGGAGTTCAGGGCATTCCTTTGGTGTCCCTGGATGGTCACAAACCTCAGCAGAGGGGTCTGTGACCTGAGCAAGAGGGTTTGAGATCTGTGCAAGAGGGTTTGAATCTTGGACAGGGGTGTCTGGGATCTGTCCAGGGGGGTTTGAGACCCTGGCACACAGCCCAGAAAGACACAGGCTTTGATTTCAGTCCATGAGAAAAACTTCCAACACAGAGAGGAATTACAAGTCACAAAGGTGTGACAGACAGTAGTGTAGTTTATCACCAGATGGAAAATTTTGTAGTTTCGGGATTCTTAGAATAGAGGTGAATGGAGGACAAAATGGAGGGTTTAGAGTGGTGCCCTAGGTTCTTCTCCTTCTCCCTTGGCCTCCATCTTCTGATGTGATGATGGCACAAAGTAGTTTAAGGGGACTGGGTCAAAGTAGAAATGACCCTTCTAGTATAAGTAATAGGCATTGGCACGTAATTGTAAATAATAAACACATAATTATCTGTATAAGAGATAGCAACCTCCCATCAGGGGGGGAGTCGCCCTGTATCCGAGCTGCTGTGAAGATCTTGGCTGGGCACAGAGAAAATTGTAAGAATAAGAAATAATAAACACGAGAGAAACCTTGAGAAAACAAGACCTTTAAGACTCTGTTTCATTCTTGTGTCTGGCTCAGAGCCTTCAAAGGGCAAAAAAGACTCTCTCGAACCACCACCTAAATCTCGGGTGAGAAACCAAACCCAAGGGCTGTCAGAGGGAAAAGGTTGTTCCACACACCTTGAAGCTTGAACACAGAGGCTTGAACTTCCTCTGTTTTGGCTTATTTTTGTTCTCTCTTGTCCTCCCACCATGCATTTCCGCAGGGAGCATGGCTGTATCTTCGTGCTAACCTCTTCATGGCTACCAGCAGGCTGCATGAGGTTCTCCAAAGCTGCATCTGAACAAGTTCTCACAGCCCTTCCTCAAGTGCTAAGCGCCCTGATTATCTAGTTGGCCCTTGGCTTAGCTTTTTTAGGTTCCTTGATGATAGGATCAGGGGAAATAGCCTTAACCTGAAGGAGGGTAGGTTTAGATTATATGTTAGGGCGAAATTCTTCACTGTGAGGGTGGTGAGGCACTGGCACTGATTGCCCAGGAAAGATGTGGACTCCTCATCCCTGGAGGTGTTCAAGACCAGGCTGGATGGGTCTCAATGTAACAGGGTCTTGTGCAAGGTTTTCTGCCTGTGGCAGGTGATTTGGAGCTAAATGATCTTTAAAGTCCTTTCCAACCCAAACCATTCTATGACTCTATGACTCCAGACATTATGATTCGAATGTTGTTCTGGTGCTGTGAGGCCCAAAATTTAACACACGCCAAAGAGCGTGTGATCTAAAGAGCACAGAGTAAGTGGGAGTATTCACCCTATCTTTATCTGCCATCTGGATTCAGGATACCATTAGTCCTGCCATTGTGCACTGTAGGCACCTGTTTAGCCTTTTTTATTTTTACCAGCTCCTTTTCAGCAATCGTTTCCAAGTCAGTCAGTCTCTAGCATGGCTTATTGTGAGTTTAATCCATTTTATCTGCCAGAGATTGCATTTGTCCTTGTTGAATTTAATGAAGTTACTGCTGGCCCAGTCCTTCAGACTGTTTATATTTCTTTCAATGGCAATTCTGCCCTTGAGTGTATCATTGAAATGGAGGTTGACTGAGATTGTTAATAATGACAACAAATGGTGAATCAAAAAAATGAACAAAAGATACCATAATCTTTGTATGATACCATCCCCATTAAAAATAATCATCATTTTCAGGCACAGTCCTACAATTCAGCAAGCTGCTGTGGATAGTAAATTGGAGCAAAATGAATGTACACCTTTTTTCCTCTACTAAGAATAAACATGTGTTTTTATTGATATATGTAGATCCTTATTCATTGTATCCATTTAGCTTCTCTTCTAGCATTGAACACACTTGGCTGTTGGCTTCTGCCAATTACTGATTTTATTTTCAACCACCAATTCTTAGATGTAAAGAGATCTGCTATGTAGGAGAAATTGAGTGTGGGTTCCTACATTATGTTTAATGGAGTGGGCTGGAACATAAACCTGTTTTTTAACTGCAGTTGTGCTATCTACTTAGGTGTGTGATCAAAATTTTTTTTTAATGTCTGCCTTTCCTGTCTGAAATAGGATGTCACAAAATGTAATGAGAAATTGAGAAAAGTAGAAAGAATGTAAAAGAATCTTCAATGGACTATATAAATCTTCCTGAGAAATGTTGCATGTTGATGCTAAATAATAAACCATGCTGTCAAAAATACATAGATAGCTTAGTTACAAATTACTGCAAAGTGTATTTTCAAAAGACTTGTCTGCAAAAAATTATCTGATAAACTTTTATAGATAATGGAAAATATTTCTGGGGATAGTTCTCCTAAAGGAACTAAGAGAACCTAAGACTGAAAAAAAAAGAACATTGTTTAAGAAGCAGCTTTCTTTTATGCATGTAGGCTGGGTGTCTATAGTTTTTGTAAAGGTTTCTGAGAAACAAAGGTGTACTCAGAAATAAACTAAAACTTTGTTATGGGCGGAGTATTGAAAGTATGGCTCAAATATAGTTTAAAGTAATTCTGAAAAATAGAAGTGTCAGGAAGATCAAAGTTAGTAGTTTTCCCCAGAGCCTGAGTTACATCCAAGTTACTGATACATATGGGTAAAAATGGTTAGGAGGCTTTTTTTGTTGCTGTTAGTTTCTTTGGAAGGGCTTTTAAAAATCTTTCATTATACAGATCTTTTTGCATAAATCTCTTGCCTCCTCTCATATGGTCTGTATTCCATCTATAATTTCTCCATGTCATATTTGACTCTTTTTATGATACCTTCTGTGAAATCACAAGACTTGAGTTTTCTTGCTCCGGGAATGAGTTGCTGGGCAGAGGGATCTGTTTGGTGTAGAATGTGTTGTTCTGTGACCTCCTGTAACGAATAATTTTCTTCACTGATTAAGTTTCAGTAAAACTTTTGATTTCATTCTAGGTCCTCATTTTAGGCATCTTAGTGCAACATTACTTGGTTTTGCTTCATGCCACCGTGATTAATTAGCTTTGAAATGTCTTGCATACTTCTTGCTGAATAGTTTGCCCACTAATAGAGCTATGACTGTAGAAATGAGCAGTTAATGTCCCAGTGTAATGTCCATGCACTGTATGAGCTGTAAATGTTGATTACTGTTAACGAGCAATCAGGAACACTGTATTCATATGAGAAGGGAATTGTCTGATTTCAGGAATTTTCAAGGTAGCAAAAAAATGCTCAAAAGAATGAGAAATTTGTTTTCCTAACTTTCTGAATCTTTGATGAGCACTCAAGATTTTTCCTGGTAGGGCAGCTATTTTCCATATGCTGTTTTCACATTTGATTGGAAGATGCAGTGTCCAGACACTATTTTCAAAAAACAGTACATGAAATACCTTTTGCAGAATATGCTAGGTTTGGTCAATTGTATTTAAGTATCATTTCAGATTTAATGTGGTAAAAATTTTGCCAGAGTAAGTAGATAATGCTGGCTCTTCTGCAACTTGATTTTTTTTTTCATGAAAACATAGTGAACAATTAAATTTTAAAAATCAGCTGATGACAGAAGTATAATCTCTGGTTTTTTTAATTACATGAAAAAATACTGTAGTTGAACCTCACTGAAAAGAGACTCTATCTGAGTGTCATTCAAAATTGTGTGATTGGATGCTTTACTGCTGTTGCAAGTTCTAGACATGCTAACTTTATATGAGACTAGGGACTAATTTTGATACTGAAGTAGTCATCTCAAATTTCCCAGATTAATTGAAGAACTGGGTACAGTAGTGGTAGATGTGAAGGAGAATATGGCAGATTACTAAAGACTATGGCTTTTTATGCCTGGATAACTTTTTTAATTCTGTCAATTTGACAGGGCATCATTAGCTTTTCTTGTGTGATTTATGGGCCAGAAGAAGAGAAAGTGTTTTTTGTTTTCTGAAGAATGAAAGATGCTGACAATGAAAATAATATATCAAGACAACTAGAGCTTATTAAACCACTTGAAATGAATGAAGAGTTTCCCTTTTAAGACTTCAAAATTGAACAGGTTTGCAAAACCTAGTGCCAAATAGAGAGTTATTCATCACAGAAGAGACTGGACATTATTGCAAATAGAGCTGACATGTAGTGTAATTAGAGCTAGCTTTGGCATTTTAAGACACGCGGACCAGGTTAAGCAATCACAAAGCAAATTTAGACCAGAACATGTACTGAAACTTTCATGATTTAACTCCACTTCTGAATCACAACGTCTCAAGCTGTTCCTTTCAAAGTTACCATCAAGTGAGCAAGGATAGATTGTGCTACACTATTTAAAGTTTCACAGCTGTCAAGAAAATTTGCCTGGATTTGAGCAGGATTTCCTTCTGGAAATCAGAGTAACAAGGAAGTAGCAAAAGTGGTTAAATGATGTTTCCTAAAGGCATTTGGCTGCACAGATTAAATGTAGCAAGTTGAAGGTCATATCCTGTAAATGTTCTCATTTCTCACTTTCCAGCAGTTGACAATTTGTAACCAGATACAACATGCAGAGTGGTCAAATGTAGAATTTTAAGTGGAAATTTTAGTAGATTTTGAATGTTTCAGTGTAAGATTTGGTAGGAAATTGCCTTCTTTGGGTGGTTTTGAGACATGTTCCATTGCTTTATTTTGGAAAGAGAATGTGCAGAGAGAAATGGATAAATGGATAAACAGATAAAAGGAAAGAAAAGTATTCACACTTCTCTTGGCCACTGATGAAATAATCCTTCTGCTTCTGGTCTCACTTGAGTACAGCTAATAAGTGTTAGTGGGTCATTGCTGCCACAGGGTAGAAACTTCCTTAATGACACAGTGTTCATGTGATGTTTAAAATTCTGCTGATCTGCTGCTACGCATAAGAAGAAAATGAGACTTTTATATTTTTTGGTAGTCATAACTTGTCTAGGTCTTGTATGTTTATTCAATATTTATCTTTCAGTTAAACAACTTTGGGCTGAATTTTGACTGGGGTGTAAAATCAACAGCATTGGTTTTAATGCTGTTACATGGCTTACCTGTCCGTGCTAATCAGGTCTCAGTTCAGCAACAATCCTTTCTTCCAGGAGTATTTTTAACAATACCGCTTCTATCAAGGCAATCTCATCAGCAAGCAAATTGTTCCTGATAGCAGGAGCAGTAGTCCTGAGGGCCTGTTTTGTTGACTGTGAGGGAAAGCTATTCCACTTCGTCAATAGTTTTCATATCTGTGTTTGTGCTGCTTAGTACTCTGGAGAGTGCCTCATGCAGATTTTTTCCTTTACCTCTTTAGATTAGAATCCTTCTTGCAGCCTTGGTTTCTTTGATTATGAAAAGAAACAGTACCATTCTTGGCATACCAGTGAACTTTCTTTTTCTGCAGGCACAAACCTTCCTCTCCTGCTATGTCTAAAGTGCTCTCCTTGCTGATTGATCACTGATCTCATCACCTGCTTTTTCTGCTGTACTGTGTTAGACTTGCACTGCCAATCTTCAGCTTCATTTTTGTAAATAACTTCTCTCCATTTTTCTCCCCTTTTCCTCTTACCCTCTGCTCTTTCATAGTCTTTCCCTTTACAACCGGTATTTCCCTAGAGTTTGTTGTTGTTTGTAAAAACAAGTAGTACTGAATCTGAGGGGAAGTGACGTAACAGAAGTTGTTCTTGCCTACTCAGGCAGCAGCCAAACAAGTGGCATGCAAGCCAAAGGATTTGTGTTTTTTCAGTCATTTTCCCCCAAACATCTTTAAAACATATTTTCATAACATTTCCTCCTTGTTTTATTTTACAGTTGAAGATATTTTTTCTTGTCTTAGTACGTGATGTATCCATACTAATTTTTCATTCTTGAGCTGGGCCTGGGTGGGAGGGAGGTGTAGCACCTCGTTTATAGGTGTGTTTTGGATCTTCAGTCAAAACAATGCAGATAAGATGCTAATGTTTTGGCTGTTAAAGAATAGTGCTTTCTCAGGGTCACAGGTTTTTCTGTTTCTTATTCTTTCCTTCTCCAGACAATAGATTAGTGTGAGTACAGATAAGAATTGTTTAGTAACTGAAGAAGTGGAAGAAGAGAGAAGGAAAACTAAAGTAAAAAAGCAATAGAAATGTGGCATTTGCTCACCACCTCCCACAGGCAGACCAATGTCCAGCCACCACAAAGACTTAAAAAAGGTGATGCATATTGAATGCATATTAACCTAAGGAACTGCTGCTTTTACTATCAGTAATGATTTCACAAGACACTACTGAGAATGTTGTAAATGAGAACAGCATAGCAATAAGAGAAAAGAACAATAGAGGTTAATTTTGGCTAAGAGCTTTAGAAAAACATTTGTTTTCCAAACTCAAGATGTAATATTGTTCAGGTGAAGGACAGTAGTAGGAGGGCAGCATAATTTCGTATGTATTTGTTTATTAAAATATTCTGAAGTAAGGTTAATATGACTGCTATTGAAGTGTTGAGGAGCTACGATATGTCTAAGTGTCTAGTGGATGTGCAGACAAACCTATTTTACATGCATGGAAGTACTGAGATAATTCTCTGAAAAGCACAACATAAGAGGAAAATCTCTGGGGAGATTTCTCAGTAACAGTAATTATACTCATGCAACAGTGTAAAATGGAATCGTTTTGTGACACCTGTGAGAAATTAGCTCTAAAGTGGGGCTATTTGCAATGGGAAAATCTTTTTGCCATAATAGTTTTGGGTGACAAATTACTGTCTTCAACATCGGCTTAAATTTAACCTAGAATCCATTTCCTCTGTGATACTTGTACAACGGGAGTATAAGTGATCTGGAAAAGGTGCAGAAGCTCTTGGGATCATACTTTTCAGTAAATGCAATAAATAAAGAGTACAAGAGTCATTTTTGATACTGAAAAATGCAAATGCGAAATTTACTTAATTATTTTGTCTCACACCTGAGCAGACCATGTGATTGCTGTTATATATATGCATGTATATATACATGCGTGCATATATATAACAGCAACATATCTGCATATATTTGCACATTGAGCATGTGAATCTCTTGGGGGAAAGGCAAAAGCATTTTTAATATATATATTTTTGAGCTCTCATGCTCTCACAGTCGTGCTCTCACACAGAGTGAGCTATTATGGTTGAGACTGTCCAGCTGCTGTCGCTGCCTTTGTGAGGTTGCTGTTGGCTGTAAGGGGTCTGGCTCATCTGGACACCCACTGGACTCAGTCGTGTTTGCATTGTTGCACACGGATGCAGCTGGGAGCCAGGAGTGACTCATGCCGATGGCTGCGAGCTGCAGTGGCTCAGGAAGAGCTTTGTACTCTGGAGGTAATAGGTGAAGTCGGCTGGGGGAAGAACAGCCTGAGCTCTACCGTCTCACTTTCTGAGAATGTGAGTCAGGGCCACTGGCCATGCCTCCTTGTCCTCCTTTCACAGCTCAGAATGCATGCAGTGGCAGGTTCTGTTACAAGAAGTGTTTTTGTATTTCAGTAAAGATTCCTAAAGGACAGGAGACAAGGCTGTTTTCACAACGGCTGAGCTTAACCCCTGCAATCATCCGCTGTGATCCACAGTACCTGACCTATATCCTGTGATAAATAAAAACTTCACTGAGAGAGTTGTTATACGCCAAGTTTTCTGAGCACCAAAAAGACTTCCTTTTTGTGGTTAAGGTGAAGATAGACATCCACACAAGCTTGCTTTTTCAACCATGCATCTATTTAAAACCTTTTCCCCATCTGAAATGTGGAAAACACTGTGACCTCATGGATTTATGAAGTCAGTAAAACTTAAAAGTATTTAAAAAATGAGATGCTAGAAGAATACTTGGATAACTTTTTACAGCTAGATCAATGACCTATGATCAGAACATTTTGATGGAAACTTTATCAAGCCTTATTGCCTGTTATAAATACATATTATAAATTTGGTTTTTCGCAAATATCAGGATTAATGCTATATGTATAATGTTAAAATAACTTTGCTGTAAGGATATAGTTTTTATTTCTGCTGTTAACAGAACTTACACATGGTAGTAGGATAACTGATATATAGTTATGCTTGTAATTAAACTGCCTGCTTAGTTGGGATAACATCCAGTGAACGTATGATGAGGACCCTGCTACTGATATGCCAACTAGCAGCACCTGCCCTCTGAAGAAAGTATGGACCAAGACCCAAGCCAGAGGTGATAAAAAGAACTGACTAAAACCACAGCCATGAAACACGCATGCTCCAAAAAGGCAGACCCAAGGAGGGGCCATGCAAAACAGTTCCTGGAATATGTAAACTAGTTTGTGGGAAAGTATGAATATGCATATGATTTATGAATATGCAACTGGCTGATGTAACAGAAAAGGTATTTAAGGAGTGTCTCCGAAGATAGCAGGAGTGCTCTTCTTGGCTAAATGCCAAGCACCCAGCCGTTAACTTTTTGCTTTATTATCTCTGTCTCCTAATGTTTTTTATTAAACTTTTTAAATTCTACCTGGAAAGCGAACCTTGTTTTTCACATTGCCTGTTGGCCTGTAAAACTGATTCTCAGTTTGCTTAAGGATTACATGCTTTTGTATGTTCTGTGTTTTTACATAAATATTAAAATGATGAAGACAGTATTTCTGCACAAAATTTAAAAAAAGGCAAAAAAAAAAGAGCTACCAGTGTTTTCCTTGAAGGATTGATGTGCTTGAAAAAAAACTAACTAAAAGGTGTCCTAAGTTTATATCTTTCTAAGAGTTACACACTTACAAGTTCAGTAGATGCTGAAAATTTTCTTCAAAAATTTATGGTGGATTGAATTTCATGTTGAACAGGAATTAAGCAGAAATGTCCCCAGAACACAAAGACCTGAAATACTGTGTCCCTCAATGTGACTGTTATCAGGTTGGAAGCAACAGAAAAATCTCATACCTACACATCAATAACATAAGAAAAACTCTTGTGTTTTGTTAAGGGTTTTGTCTTTACCATTTTGTATCAGTATTAAACATCCAGACCACAGGTGTAACTCAAAAAGAAAACCCATGGTGTAAAAGGCAGTTGGTGGTTTCATTCTGTGTTTTGCAGAAATACTTCTGGTTTTAGAACTTGGCTTGTGGTTTCATTTGTGATAAATGAGCCAGAATTGAATACAGTAGATAAATTACAAGTCATATAGGGGATAAAGAGGGAATAAAAAGGAGAGAAAAACAGTGTTGCTGTTGTTACCGGAGGAGGCAGAACAGTGTTGAAAGGTGCAGTTACAGCACTGTGGGTTTTCTAATGCTGATTGTGCCTCAGAAGTTCTGTCTGCACATTCCAAGGAATTTGTAGTGCTGCAAGTTCTTCCAAGCAGATTTTACTCTGTGCAATAATAGGGAAGATAGGCACAGCATACAAAAGCTTTCCATGTAATGCTTGATCTGCTGATTACTGCTGCAAGAGCAGGAGGGAGAGGTAACTTGAAGATAGATTTCTAATAACTTTTTTTATTTTCTTTCACTGTGACTTTTGATAAATACTGAAGGAGTGAATCCTGAGCAGAGAGCATATGTAGGCTGCAGTCAGAAGTTAATATTTTTCTGGAGTCTTCTTATCCGAATGGCCATGGATGGCTATTAGAAACATACTATACTAAATTGAAAAAAAAAAATCATGTGGATTTGTAAAATATAACAGTTAATTCATTGGAATATCCTGTGTTCCAAAGAAAACAAGAGTTTCAAACAATTTTACATATAGTTTTCTCTCTATGGGCTCAGTGTCAAACAAATTGGTTGAAATAATCATATAGAAGTTCAAGTATGTACAACCCCAAATTTAAAGAACAATATGAAAAGTCAAAATAATACTATCTTGTCAATCTTGTCAATTTCATCTTTGAAACAAAAGTTGTCTTTCTATTTACAAAACATGCCTGCAACACAAAACTTATTATAATGTTTGTATTGTAAAGGCAGGTGTCTACTAGTTAATCTGAAAAATGTACCTGACAATGACAAAGCCAATTAGAAATTGAATAAATATTTTGCATGGGTTGTTTCATTTAGGTGGTACCACTTTGTGATACCTTGCTCTTACCTGGCTTGTGGAAGCCAGGGAAGTCATGCCAGGGAAGTACACTTGGTCATCCCCAGGGGTTTGTTCTGAGGTGGGGTGCAAGTTTCTGAGCTGAGTCCGGGGACTGGGCACTCTGTGCTGCCTGGAGAGCTGCTGGATTGCTGTTTGTGTGTGTTGGTGCTGATGCTTGTGTGTTGCATCCAGTGTGTGCTCTCCACCAGCCTCTGGATGGACAATGACTCTGCTGGAGAGTGCATTAATCCAGCTGCTTTGTGCAAGTGGAGACTGCCCTGTCAGGACAGAATGGGGTAGCAATGTGAGCCACTAATCTGTGGATCCAGAAGAGGATATCCCCCTGTCTTTTGGGAAGTGTGTTTGGGAGGTGCAGGACCTGCCTGATGCAGCATGCATCAAATTAGTATTGTAGGTGAATGTTTCAAAATGGATCTGGCAAAACCAGTGTTGGTGAGTTACCATATCAAACTTGTCACAGAGGCAGGTAATTGCTAGGTGGGGTGACACAGCTTGTGTGTTATGCAGGAGGTTAGATTAGATCATCACTGTTTCTTCTGGTTTTGAATTCAGTGACTCTGCTGCAACCAGTTTTCCGTGCAATCACTGTCCATACTTGTTTATCACCAACACACCCAAATCATCTTGCACCCATATGTGGCTGACAACGTAATAGAGATGTCTGTTTTCCAGGGCATGAAGAGCTTTCCCATAGGTCAAAGTGGTAAGGAAAATGGGAGTTTAAAAATTATATACTTGCGTGACATGGAATCGAATGGGGGGGGGATGGGGAGGGGTGGGAAGGGATATAGAAAATATAGAATTTTGTATTAGAAATTCAAGTATTCCTGACTAGCTCATGCTAAGTCAGTAGAACCTGTTTTAAACTGAGGTAGCACTTCAGACAGGTTTGGAGGTAGAAATAATAAAAACACAACGCAAAATTTTGTGTTATGCAGAATGTATGCAGATATATTATAAATAATATTTTAAATATTATTATGTATTGTGTATGCTGTATATTACTTGTATTACAACTTGCAACATGTTGTTACTATTATATATTACTGTGTTCTTAATACAGAATTAAGGACAAAGTAAATGTGTCATCTTGAAGTAAGCTGCAGCTGAAATCGTTTTCTATGATGCTGGTTGTTTTAGTCTGTTTTTATCACTGAGAGTATAGGATTGGCCAAAAGATTGGTTCAATCACATATATTTAGTGTTCCTGAAAATAATGCTTTTTTGCAGTTCAGCAGTGTAGGCAGCCCTATATTTGTTTTGGTAAACTTCATGCTCCTTTTATTTTTACAAGGCTGGTTGCAGGCATGAATTTACCTATGCATGCAACTTTAGGCCAGATCTGGAGGCCTTAGTAACAGAAGTTTAACCCTGTTTGCATAACAATTACTTAGAGAGAGATAAAAGACTTGAGTTTTCTGACAGTTTGTATGAACAAAATATGTGCATACAATATTATATTGTATAATATAGATTATACTCTTACATAATTCTAGAGATTAAAAAAAAAAAAAGAACCCCTAATTGCTGAGATTTTTTTTTTGGCTTACATGAATATAAGTTTTAGTACTGCAGATTAAAATCTGTTGGTCATATTGAGTTGGTTAACATTACTGCGGTGCTGTCTGCCATATTTGTGAAAAAGAAAGCTCTCCCCTTCCTGTGTTTGTGGCCTCCCAAAAATAACTTATTTGCCAGGCACATTTCTTTCCAAGAAGGAAGACCTTATTTTCAAAGAAGGACAAGACTGACATGGATGCATTTTAGAGCACTGTTATCATTTTAATAAGGTTTCAGTCAGCATCACTCTATGCATTTACTGCCCTGCTTCATTTTATCTGTCTCTTGGAATGCCTAATTTTATTTGGAAAAATTCAAATGGTAGAGTTGCTGTGGATAGAGTGATTGTCATGCAATATTAATTAATAACCGGTAGATTTTCTTCCTTTTTTTGCAGGGTCTGGGGTAAAATAATGAGTTTTTTGAGTGATTTCCTCAGTCAAACCAATACTGCATTTGAGATGGCATATTAATTTTCCTCAACAAAGCTTAATAAAAAATTACTGCAAAGGCTTATTTTTAATAGCAATATTAAAATACTCTGCCCTCACCGTTACCTTTTATATATTTCAAACATTTTCTAAATGTCTTTCTGACAGATGGTCTGCATAGCTTTTCTCTTGAATCAGCTATGCCCATTAAGAGGGAACATAAATAGGTCAGATGAAGCTGCTAACTGTTCTAATGTAATTCAGGAACATTGGGCATAACACAGGTTTTTTGGTACAGCAGCACATCTTTCCGTTTATTGTCTGAGGAATATATTGCCATCCATACAAAGAAAATTTGTGTTTAGAGCTATTTGTTTTATTTTGTTTTTCTCTGACATCCTTTGCTGGTTTTGTCTGTATGGTTTAGCTGAATGTTTGGGCTGGTTTGGATATGAAACACAGTGATGATTAAAATACATGTTTGAAATCCAGTTTGCACTTAGAAGACGAGGAAGAAGGTTTAAAAGCTGAAAGTAAAAATGAAAATCTGCGACAGAGGCTATTTTTGAGCTTACCTCTCTTGCAAGGTACCCGAGGATTACTGTTGTATTACGGTGTTACTTATTTGTTAGCTATAAACACATACATTTTGGGTAAGTGGTTATAGCTACTTATGGGTTATCATTACTCGTTGGCAGAATGCTTCAGTGTGTCACATGTCAAGTGTTTTCCATACCTGAGTGCTCCAGAGGCTGCTTTTCCCTAACCCACACACTCATGTGCTCAGTTGGCTTTGGCTCTTTCATTGTACTGTCAATGTGCAGTTTTAACCATTTCCCTTCAGAAGTTCCTTCTGCTAGGAGGAGAATTGGTTGTTCCTGGTGATGTGAACCAGAATCTTCAGTTTTGATTCTTTCAAAACACCTCTGTTTTTCATGATGTCAGCATACTGGTCAGAACCTCGTTTCTTTGAGGATACAATTAAACAAGGATATCAGGGAGTGTTTTTCACTGTAGGTATTAGGAAGCCGTTTAAGCACCTTTATTCAGCTGTTTTGTTTATTATTTATTTATAGCACAAAAAAAGGGTGGGTAAAATCAGAAGAAAGCTTTTGAGCATGCAAGTGTCTGAAACAAGTAAATCCTTAGAAGTTGTACATGATCTAAACCACCTTTTAAAATACCATTCTGATGATGGAACTAGAAGAGCTCTTCAGGGTTACAGAGGAATGCTGCTTTCAGTTATGAAGAAGGAAATTGGAAATACATTTGGCATGCATCACAAAAGCACAGCTCAGTTGTGGTTTGCCACTTGGGGCAGGGTCTGGGTAAGCTTTGAGACAGAGCACTTACAGAGAAATAATGAAGGAGAGGCTAGAATGGCTACCACTGCCGTTCACTGTGGTGGTAAGGTTATGAGATCTAAAACCAGTCTGTTCAAGGAGGCTCCGTGTCACTCAAGACAGCCAGCAGCTATTATTTATGGAAGTATGAAAGTCAAATAAATAACTGAGTTTTGTTTAAATATGTAGCTTATCTTGAACTAATAAACAAAAGTATTTTTTTTATGGTGTTCAATCAAATTTCCAAATCACTTCTTGTAACAGGAACATGTATCTGTACAAAAGTATCCATGTGCTCCAGTGTTTAGCTTTCCAATCTTCAGTAAAATAGGTCAGGACTGAAATTTGTCTTTCATATTCAAATGTGTGGTGTAATTTATCATCCAGCCACACAGTGCCAATTCATGCAGATTTTTGGGATGATTTGCACACAAGATGGACATTGTCATGTAAATTCTTGACTCCTTTGGAGTGGTTTCCTTCCATAGGAAAGAACTTCTTAATGGTCTTCCCCTTTTCCATAGGGAAAGAGACAAAAACAGTACTTGCCTTACTAGACAAAGGCTTGCGGAACAGTCCAAAATAATGTGCATTTTCAAATATAAAGGAAGATACACAACATACTCAAGTTGGCTGTGTTATTAGGACCCAGAACTATGTTTAGAATGGATTTTAATGTGGTGACATTTGTAAGCTGACTAATGACAATGATATATGTTCATTTTACTGGTCTTCTGTTGCTAAGTTTTAGGAACTTCATGTATGTATCACATATTCATGGTTTCTGATTTCTGCATTAACAATGATGACAACTGTAGATTTGGGGCAAAGAACTCAGATGCTTCACAGAGAAGGAGAACATCTTCTGTGGGCATTGACACCTCTTATAGTATGTTCTGGATGCCCCCTTGAAATGAAGAATCCTTAATGTGCGTCATTAAATAATACAGTACTGTTTTGTCAAAGTGATACTTAGCACCGAAAAAACAGATTAATATGCATGTTTTTAGATTGAAGTAATAGTTTCCCTTTCTCATCTTCTCCCTTGTGACTTCTAACCTTATGCTGAACTGTAGAATGCTTTGTTCTCTGTTGTTGCATATGCCTCTGTTGTTTATTATTGTAGGTTTGTTGGAAATTTACTACAAATGTGAGCACCTGAAAATAAATCTTTTGCTAATCTGGAAATGTGATACGCAAGGGAACACTCTCCAGCCTTCAGATAAGGTCTGCTAAGTACCATTGAGACGTAAAGTAATCTGTGGATTGGGTCATTCTGAAAGCTCTTATTGATATGAGTCTCGATGGAAAAGTCCTGCTGTCACGTGTTCATCATGTACTGATTGAGAGCAGAGGGACAGACTCAGAGAGAAGGCTGAAGCTATTTCCTATGCTGCAGAGACTGAGGGTGTTAAAGAGGGTAATGCTTAACTAAGCTTCACTAATTTTAAAATGGCAGATCTTGTTAGACATAGGACACTCAGTTTGCTACTAATGGGACAAGTGAGCAGTGTACTAAGGTAAGGGCATTGTTCTTCAGCAGCAGATATGAGAAGCTTTGTTTATTGTCTGTGCGGGCGGTTTTAAAGTGCAGTTTGCTGCTTTACTATTGAAATAAAATTGGCTGCTGTGTCACACATAGCCTTGTCAGAGAAACCACTGGAATGCAAAAATGCCTTTGAACTCAGGATGGATTTGTTTTCCCTTCCAAGGCAGTCAGCATCAGTGTTTGTAACAAAAAGGAGAAGACTGATTACCACAAGGTTTCCTGTTCATGTGGATAAGGAGCTTTCATAAAGAAACAGGAAAACAGAAGTTCTCACAAATAATCAGTATTCTACTGCATTTTCTGGCATTCTTTACAAATTTTAAGTGAAGGAGAATAGGTGACTGGAGAAAACAGAGGCTGTGCACAACGTACTGAGAGAAAAGAATGTTAAAAAAGAAGCAGGTTTATGCAAAATGCCTCTCTAGTATTGGACTTGGGTGCTTCCAGACACTTAATGAGAGCGTGTTGATGGGTCTTCTTGCTGGGCTCTGCAGGGAATGTGGGGTAGCCTGAGGTTTGTAGATGAAGGAGGGGGTAGAGTGGAAGTTTTTCCTCCTGTTTGAAGAAGGCAGCTCTTTGGGGAGCACACCACTTACTGAGGCTGCACTTGAAGGTGCAGTTGGTGGGTCGGCCACTCCTCTCTTCCCAGGGCATGTAGCTCTTGTCCCTTCCTCTCCCAGGTATATGCACATACGTGCACACACACATTCCTAAACAAGAAAGGCTTTCCAGAAAGGAAGGGCTTTCAGAGTTACTGAAACAACAACTTGCTGCATGTAGGATTTTGTCAGGAGAGGATTTTAGTGGGCTGGCAGGCTTGGAAGGGGCTCCTGCGAGCAGTGCGTCTATCACCCACCCATCTCCTCTTCCCGTTGAGGACAGCTGAACACCCGCAGCCAGAAACACACCTCGGGCTTAAAGAAGGGCGTGTTCTTGATGAGTTTTTCACCTGAAGGTGGGATGGGGCAGTCGTTGTGTCCCACGGCGAGGACAGAACGCAAAAGCATCTTTGATCTCGCCAGCCTGCAGTTCCCTCCTCCGCCTCCCACAGCTTTATCTGGCTCGGGCGCCGCGTTCCAGGCGGCATCGTGCCTTTCCTTACCTGCGGCTCACCCTTTGTGGCCGTGGGGAGCCGGGCGGTCCGGGGGAAAGGCGAGGCGGGGCAGGAGGCGGGCAGGGGGAAGTTGGCGGGGGGAGCCGGGGGGGGCCGCTGGCCTGAGGGGAGCGGGCGCGGCGGCCCCGGAGCGGCGGCCCCGGAGTGTCCTCTCAGCCGGGCGAGGATGAGAGACCCAGGTAAGGCACCAGAAGAGCACACGTATGGTGGGGTGGCCGTGTGTGGCTCTTATGCCCCCGCCATTTTCTGCGACTAAAGGTTTTTTTCCGTTTTGAACAGGACAAGTACCTAGGGGGACTCAGACAGGTGCCAAGTGTAAACAAAACAAAACCTTTTTCATTTTTTTTAACCTAAGTTAGAGCATGAGAGCGTTGGTGATCCCATCTTGCGTGGTTAATCTCTGCATGGTCTTATCTGGGAGGATTACCAACTTAAAACATGACTCCATATTTCTTTTTTTCCTGCGCTGTAAATACCTTTATGTTTATATGAACCTGGCAGTGCATAATTAACTGACTGATTTTTTGGGAGCAGGGTTATAACCATAAACCTTTCTCAGCTGTGTGCTGATATTACCATCAAAGGTAGGTGAAGGTAACATGGAGAGGAAGTGCTGGTGATGCTGGGTCATAATTAAGCAGCCCCGATACAAATATTTTAGACACGTGAGATCTTTGAAGTGGGAGGTCCAGCCAAAAGAAAAATGGGATCACATACTGGAGGTACAGTTGAGGCGAATTACATCTCTGAGCTGACCATTGAAACTTTAAAAATGAGAAATAATCTAACTTACTAGGATGGATAAATTAGTGAGGGATCTAGACAGTTACACAGAAACTTTGTGGTCTTAAACAATAAACCAAAGAAAATCTCATGTCATAGTAAATCTGTTTTTTCCTTTGATCTGAAAGTTTCTCTGTAGCTTTTAGTTGCCTCCATCCCCACAACTAATGCAAGAGAAACACTAGCAAGCTTATTTCATAGCAAATGTTTAGAATATTTCTTCTGCAGTTATGTAGTAGAAATAACTATAGCATCTTGAACTCCTTAATTTAAAACGTCTTATTTGTAAGTAATTATTTACCAAATAATTATTGGCACTTTTGTTAAAATACCAGTTGCAGCAAATAGGGTGTGAAAAATCTTTCAAAAAGGTTTTTTACCAAATTTTACTGAGTAGTACAAAGAAATTATACCACTGTATTTTGATCTGCATTGTAATTTCATTTCCAGCTGGAAACATGGCAGAGGTCAGCTGCAAGAATAGACCTGTTTTCAGTTATCAGTCCTTTTAATTCACATCAATACACTAATTGTAATGCCAAGTACAGGTAGGTTGTGAATGGTGTTTTGATGTGAACCTCTCTGACAGTACAGAAAAGCTAGAGACAAATAAACAATATGAGATAATACTTCATCACAATAACCATTAGCATTTAGACCGCACATCTGAATACACTTTGTCTGAGAGAAATAGTTTCTGCATATTCTAATCTAGAGAATAAACTCTTTTGGACCAGAGTATGTAGGTGGTTTCTGTGTGTGGCAGGGTCTGTGCAGAATGTTCTATCATTGCAGGTAATAGTAATAAAGTTCTCTGGTAAAAAAAATATTTTAAATTTATTTTCAATGAACACTTCCTCTTTAATCTCAATCATTGCGTAACAGCTGTTGATACAGCCGTAACATGCTTCTACATCTTTGCATGTATTAAATTCTTTTACTAGAAAACAAAGCCAACCTTACTAGTCTGCCCTTGTGCATGTTAGTACAGGTCAGCCCCAGCAGCCTCTATTGTATTTCGTTTATTTCTATCTTAGGAGAAACAGTACAAAGGTGAAATGCGAATGGTGAAAAATCCTGGAACCATCTCTTAGTGCTGCTGTGACAGATTGTGCACAATCTGCTCAAACAGGTAGAGGTCTTCCTATCAAGTCCACAATAAAGAATGTAGAATTGGGCAGTGCATTTCACTCTCACCTTTCATCTCTATGGTGGGAATAAGGAATGTGCCCTTGCTACATCTAGGATTGTTTCTGGACCTCAGTTTCAGAGGTCCAGTCTTTGAGCTGACCAGTGCTTCTGAAGAATGCTGCAAACACTACCTCTGTTTTGTGAAATAGTTGTTACTTGCTTTGGGAGGCTGAGACAAGGCCAAAAAAGATTTACAGTATAGGATTCGCTTCTTCCTCTTCTTCCCTGTGGCTTAGTTACTTTCCTGTTGTTGAGGAAGTTGGGAGGGAACTGTGTTTCAAAATGTGCTCTTGGGAAATCAGAATAATCTTTGCTTTTCAAAGATATATCTTGTAAAAAAAACCCAACCAACCTACCAAAAAAAAAAAAAAACCACCACAACCAAAAAAAAACAAACAAAAAAATTCCTCCCCCAAAAAAACCAAAACAAAGCAAAAAAACCCAACAAACCCTCTGGTCTTGTTCTTATGTTTGAAGGCTTTTTAGTGGTTACAATAAAAGAAAGATGTACCGCAGTCATTCCTTCATTGTGCATTTCCTTGTCACCATGTAAGTAAAATTATAAGCACCTCTTGCTTTTTTTTATTTGTACCTTGCTGTTTTATTGGTACAGGCGTTTCAGAGTGTCTGAACTTGCCGTTTGGGGTTTTCTTCACGCTTCGTTTTGGAAGCGTGTGGGCTGGTTTACATTAGCATTGTATCTATCCTGTATGAATCAGTATAAACTAAAACTTCACACATGGAGGAGAAGCCACCGCCTGTCTTGTTTCCTCCTGTTAAAGGAGGGTCTTTCTGAAGTCCGAATAAGTGTGGGAGATGTGATGGGTGCAGTCCTCTTTGCCAGTCTGGACCTAGAGAAGTCACACTCACCAATTACCACTCAGAATGTTACTAAGTAAGTTCACCACCTTACAGCAGCAGTAACAGAAGTTCAAAGGCATTATTCACTTCCTTCATTGCTATCACAAGGGCAGCTGTTGCACAGATGGGACGCAGGTGTTCTTATTTTTGTCGGTACATTGTCTAATCCTGGTCAATACTAGATTACATGGTACAGGTTACCTCAGCCCAGTTACAGCAGGGACTAAGGACTAATTTTAATGCTCTATGCAGAGTATTTAATTGACCATATAAATTTTATTGTCTTTCTTTCCTCTCAAGTGCAGGGTTTTCATCAATACTAAATGCCTCAGACAGGTTGCTTTTCTGCTCAGTGTGGTAAATTCTCTATCGCCAGCCAAAATATACACATTATTTTTCCTCTTAGAGACCTCCCTTTCTGTCCCTTTGTCATTATGTAATTCTATAGCGGAGTGAACAATGAGAGCTACTCTGTGCCGTCTGAAGGTTCAGCCGTATCCACAGGCCTCGCCTTGTGCATTCTTCCTCTTTCTTGTGTGAACTCATTGCATGTTTTATAGCTGTCACTGGGACACTGTGCCTGAAAAGGCCATCATGCACATCTTGGCACTCTTGCTTGCTCACATGCTCCCTTTGTCTTCTATTAACACCCCCAGCCTGGTTATTCATGCAGTCTGTGACTTGGGATAAATTTCATCTCCCTATGGACAGGACACTCTGGGATGCATAAGCAATCACCTGGAGGCCAAGAGATCAAAGCCCTAGTAGCAGACTTGCTCATTTCTCACTAGGATCCACCTTCTGCTTTTCAGAATTTGGGTACACTGAATTCAGTTTTATTTTCAGTTTATTTTCCTGTTAATTTTCAGGTTGAATTTTGGGGAAATTACAGTGTTGCAGCTCTACCCACGTGATCACTTTTTTCCTTCCTCTAGGGGATGTCTTCAGTAGTTCAGAAAACAGGCAAAGCTGAATTCTGCCCTGTGGAACTTTATACCTGAATGAAACATCTGTGAAGACAGTATCAAAATATTCACCACAGATGCAGTGGAGATGTTTTGAGAGGTGGTGCTGGCTAGGATGTGAAGACAACAGCATTTTTCTATGCTCTTTTAGGTATCCTGGGGGGAATTATGAGAACAGTCTAGATGATAAAAAATACAAAGCAAGTCTTTAATGAAAGGTGCTGGAGAGGAACTTTGGGAAGAATCTCACTGTGAAGCAAGCAGAGTGAGATCTTCTGTCTTGCTGACAAGTGTTGCCAAAAGAGTGGTGCTAGCTTTCCCACTCCAGGGGAGATAAGAGTTCAGGCAAAGAGAAGATCATGGATGCATCCCTGGTGAGTGACATTGACAGAAGGCACAGGTAGGTAGTTCTCTGTGTGACTTTGCCCAAACACAATGCAGATGGTAAGTAGCAGCATGGAAGTGCAAGATTAGGTGGAGGAGATGGTGATAACAAAGAAGTCAGCTTAAACTGTTACCCTCTGAGTTTCCAGGGGACTCATGAACAACAGTCATGGGGACTGACAAAATAGGTGTTTCCTTGAAGGTATCTCAGCTGAGACAGTCCCATACTGGAGAAGCCTTTCAGAAGGAAGGATGGTGTCATTCTGTGACAATGGTGAGTATTCCCTTCTTGATCCTTGCTCTGGGATGTTTTCCACTGATTCAGAACAGTTCGGGTTTAATCAAGAACGAAGGTTTGTGCTCATAAAGGCTCCAGGGCTTGCATCCAAAGCTTACTTTGCTTAGCTTCCTCTATAGTTTGACAGTTAGCTTTGGTTTTGTTTTTGCCCTTCATTAGTGGTTTTACTTCGTTAGAACTCCCATAAATAACAGGTTTAATTGTAAAGAATCTGGGAGAAATTTTGTCAGTTTTCTGTGTGATACATAGAATGTTTGGGATGAGATAAGACTGACTTCAGATGAGTTCTGAAAAGCTACAGTGTGACCCCTGTGTGCTATATTCATAAGTCATTTTGTGTTCTGGCCATTGTAGAATAAAGGAGCAAGCTGATATCTGATGCTTTCCAATTTGCTTTTCTCTCTGAAATTAGCTGTGTGTTAGCCAGATGTACAAAGACAAACCTCTTTCTTGTTTAGCTGGATTACAGCCAGCATGGAAGCAACAAAGTCACAATCACTCATTTTTTAAAAACTATTTTTAGATGATTGTTGAAGTTTCCTCCTCTGGCACAGAGTGTTTTTCTGTATTTTGCTGAGTTATATAACACCTCACTTAGGTTTTGGAAAGTTCATTTTGACATGCTTGATTATCACATACTTTCAGTTCTTAAACTTAGGTAGGTTTAAAGAAAAATAACCAAAACAACTAGACTTAGTTGCTTCCTGCTTCTACTTACTCCTTTGTCCCTTTTGTTATTGTTGCTGTAATCACATACATAAAATTAGTCTTCTGAGTGTATTTAAAAGAAGGGAGAGGGTCAGAGTGCTCTAAGTCATGTGGATTCTCTCAGCTGGGAGTGCGCTGTGCTGCTCAGTGTTGTTGGGCATTGCTGTGGATTTATCTCCTCTGGCAGCCACTCCCCAGCTGGTTCTCACCTCCTTCCCCACAACAGGGTGGGGACAGGATAGAAGGGCAGGCATTTAGAGGGTGTCTTCCATGGTGAGCCAGAGTAATGCCAACCTAAAGCAAGATTCTAAGAATGCCGATCGGTACTAGGCTATCCAATTAATGGATTTACAGGCTTTCCTGTGGCTCTGCTCATTTATGACTCTTCTAAAGAATTCAGGCGCAATTCTTTTATCCTTTTCAGAGATACATTCGAAGAGAAGCTCTTCATTTATGTGTAAGAGGTAGTAATACAATAATGAAGATCTGTTGGTATAAATTAAGTTGTGCTGAGAAGTTTTCTTTGTTCTAAATTTAAGTTGTATTTTTTAAGGATTTTAGGGAAGGAATAATTCCATACTTTGCTTTGTGTTAGGCTTTTTTTTTTTCCCCTTTCTTCTATTTTCAAATATACTTTTATGTTGTAAAGAGATGAAGAGGACTAAATGCAAGAACAGGTTTAAGGTTTTCATAGAACGCTAAAGGTGCAGAGATTGTTTGCTTGGCTGTTGCTGCTAGAGCAGGATTTCTATCTATTTTGGTCCTAACACGAGTGGCTTGGTGTACCATATGTATATCTTTGTTTACTACTACTGTAGTAGTAGTATTTCACAACTTTTTGCAACTCTTCATCATGTGTTAGATTATGGAAACTCAAAAATGTCGTTTGGGAGATTGTTGAACTGAACACAATCATATACTCAGAAAAAAACCCCTTAATATACTTTGCTTTCTTGCTGTCCTGTATTAAAGTTCTTGTTAACCAAAATGCATTACCACACTGGGTCCATACCCTGGAATTAGCTCCTCATGCTCTTTGCCACTTACCCAGATTATTCATCTCAACTTCACATGCCTCACAAGTGTACAGATCTGTAGTGATTAAAATAGCTACTCTCGCTACTCGGGAGTAGGTAGATAGTCACGCAAAGAAGTCTGGTCAGTGGCTTTGTGCTGCTCATTACACTTTTCTGAATTTCCCTCAGTATCTCATTCTCTGCTTGATAATTCCATTTCTCAGGACTGAGTGGGTATTCCAGATGACTTCTTACCTGAGCTGCAGACAAGACCTGTTGTCTTACTGACTCCCAAGCACGACTTCTTCTGTAAATGTACAGTTCCTTCTCCTGCTGCTTCACTATCCCTCTGTGCCTCCCTCAGGGCCCTGCACCATAACTCACTTTTAGTGTAATATCATTCCATATTGTATTACCTGGCCTTCTACCAAAATCACTTTAATTTCCAAATCATCTTTGTAAAACTTCTGTACTGTTTCTCATTCTTCACTGATCTCTCCAGTACCATCCTGTTTACTCTTATTTGCTGATGTCATTAGTCCAATTTAGTTCCCTTTTATAGGTATTGAAGTTAGGTAAGGTGGGCCTCCCCAGATAATGCTTCTGCACAGTTAAGTGGCATTTTCACTGACTGTATTATGTCATTGTGTATATCTGACTGTAAGTTAATTAAATTTGAAATGAAGTATTCCTATAAAAGTTGCAGCTTTTATTTAAATGGAATATATTCTGTAGTTACCATATCCAGTCTCTATCCATGGAGGTTTTCAAGACCTAGCTGTTCAAAAAGTCCTAAACAACATTGACTTTACTGTGAGCACAAGATTGGGCTAGAGATCAGCTATGCAGCCTGAGTCATTTCCTGGTTCTGGCACATTCATCAGCCTTATACCACTCTGGATCTTTCAGATTCACCACTCCTGATCTTTCAAGTCTCAGGGTTTGCTTCCCTGGTTAAATAACTTTAGATATGTTGGATTTGCTCTAGTTTCATTGGTTTTTAAAATATAGGTTGCATTTCCAAACATACTTCTCATATACACTGACATATCTTTATGAATTGATTGGTTCTTTGTAAAGAACTAATTTGAAAATGAGGTTCTTTGTAAAGAACCTTTGAAAATGAGGGTAAGAATTCTGTTTGTCAGCTGGATGGTATTTCCATGATGTCTGACAGCAGAGCACATTACTATGATTAATTTATAAAAGAAAACAGGGTGTTCTGAAATGACTGCAGGGCATGGCTTCCATGAAATGTGATCAAGTTGGAACTAAAATAAGCTGTATCTAATATTTCAGTTCCCATCTCAGGTCCTGCTTTCTCAACTATAAATAATGTACAACTCCCTTTTATGTACACTTCTGGACACTGATGCTCAGTGTAGCTTGTATATATCTCTGTTCCTTTTTAGTTTACTTTCTCCTCTGCTGCATTAAAATATTTTAAGGTGTGTAATGATGATCCATAAAGCCTTTTTTGTTGATTTCATGTGGGAGGGGGTGCATAAGCTCTTCTTGTTCCTCTGTTCAGTGAAGACAGATTGAAATATCTTGACTTTAATACCTACTATACATTTTCCAAAACAGCGTTACTAAATTTAATGTGTACAACAGGTAAAAAAAATAATTTCCATATTCATTGCAGTACAACAATAAAAGCTTTTCTCTCATTTGTATATGGTTTTGCTTCACAGAGATAAAATCACTAGTGCATTTGTGGGTTTATGTGAATGAAATGTCTCTTCTCAATTGCTGTTTCAAAACAAGCTTTCTAATTCCTATTGTCTTAATCTAAAACATTAATTACTTGTCACCAGAAAACTGGCAATGTCACCTCACTTCTGATTAAAAAATTAAAGTTATTTCAGAGTTTTATTAACTTCTGAAACTAGTATTTTTTTATATCACTACTGTGGTGTATAAATCATACACATAGAATAGGATAGTAAGCAGAGTTAACCTTATGGTGTGCCCACCAAAATATGTTCATAAAATTCACTTGGGTTAGGATGGTTGGATGATAGGACCACTGGTCTGGGAAATGAAACATCTGGCTTCCAGTGCCAGGTCTGTCATTTTCTGTCTGATGTCTGAGAAAGAAAAGAAAATAAAAAGAAAAAAAGGAAAAAAAAATCTCATTTATTGTTGTCTGTGGAAAGAAGTAAAATGTTTATGTGGTACCTTACTTTTCACTCCCAAGATTTTTTAAGTATTAGTAGTTTCATGTTCTCAATCTGCTTAGGAAATGCCAAGGATCCTTAACCAGTAGCATGTGGTGTTTTCAGGCTTTAATTTGGAAGAGTTGATAGTAATGAGCCTCCCAAATCTTTCTTTCAATGTGCTACAGGGATTTCTCAATGTTCTGCTGTTGTTGGTGTCGTTTGGACTCTTAAGAGTGTGAAATAATTTGGAGTTTGTTATTGTTTTGGAGAGAGGAAGGGCATTCTTTGGTTTGTTTTAGCCTAATTCTGTAAGTAACCTAATTCTGTTAAGTTATGATGTTATTTTGTTTTAGCTGGATGAGAGACTTCAGTAAAAGGTGTTTGAGGACTTTTTTTTTAAAATCTCAGCCCATATAATAGTTTTTTTAAATTGTTTGAAATGCTGTAGTGTAATTCTGTTACACTAGGCATGGAAGAGTCTCACCTTCTGATTAACTGTGGGGATTGTGAAGGAGGAAGATGTAATAGTTCCAAAGTGGATGATTCAGACTAGTGGGAGAAACAGCTCCATCCCATGTGTAAGGATTAGAAACCCAAAATCAGCTTGGATAAAATTAAGCTATAATGTGCAAGGCCTATTGGGACTTTGAAGAACTAGGATGTTCCCATCTGCCTTCATTCTGCTCATGGGTGAGAAGTGGTTTGAGGAGATAGAAAGGTTGATTATCACAGTTTCCATAATTTCTGTTGGCAGTTCAAACTTGTCCATTGATAGTCACATAGCTGAATATGTAAAACAAACTCTGATTTTCCCTTAGCTGATTGTACTGCATTTGTATCTCATGTAGTGTGTAGTTCTGGGATATGGAATAGCACTGGAACTGTTGAGTTGGTAGTGCTGTGTGTGAGTTGTGCAGAGAGATGTTTATGTTTAAGTGTAATGGTCTTGCCTAGAGACATCTGGTTTATACTGTCCTTGAATTCTTTTGCAGATCTGTCTTGTTTTCTGATTTTGTGATGTAACATACATTTCCTATTAGTTAGGAAAGCCATTAATGTCCTTACTTAAGAAAAGCAGCTAACTCAGATCTCAGAAAACTCAAGTATATCAGTTCAATGCAGGTTTTCTAATTCACAGCACCAAGTCCACACAGTCTGCAGTCACAACATTTGGGAAAAGTTGGGGGTGACTACAAGGGAAGCGCATGTAAGCCCTACAACTGCATTCGTCTCTAGGTACAAGCCTGGTGTTCTATGAAAAGGAAGGGAAGGCAGAAGTGATGATTCCGGAGTGTGGCTGGTGTGTAGCACTGAATTATACAAACAGCTCTGAACTTTAGGTAGGAGTAGTTGCAAGGAAAAATTTGGTGATTATAAACCTCTCACTGACAGAGACTTTGGACCACTGTGGCTCAACAACTTGGCTAGGCACAAGACATGAGCATCCCTGCTCTGTTTTCTAACAGCACCCCAAACTAGGATATATTCTCATCTGAATATGGATCGGGGGAAAGATTAGAAAGATAAGGGTGCCCTGTGGTATCCCTCGTGTTGCTGTTTTGCAGACTTACTCTGAATCTCTTGCTTTTGCTGGGCAGTGGAACTTACCTCAACAAAATATCTTAACCAGGTTAATACAAATCCAGTTTTTGCCCACAGCACCTGAGGAGACTGTGTACAGTTCTGGTAGTGCAGTGGGGACTGTTTCAGCCTCATTATACATTTATAAATGGAACTTGAATGGAGGTTTTTAAGTGTGCATGAACTGTGCATGATTAGAGCTCAGAGAACCAGATTATAAATTTATCTGGTTCTGTGTTGAGACTGGGCAAATGGGAAATCTTGGTAACAGGATTAAAGAGCACTACAAATTATATTTACAGAAATACTCTACTGGTGTTGTTTGAGAAGATAAATGTGAGAATCTCATAAAGTTGGTGCACACAATCTCAGGAAACATTGCTTCACTTCCTGCCTGTCACATCCTTTCTTTCAAGAAATACTTACAGTTAAATTTGACTGGATGTGAATATATGGTATGTTAAGACCATAAAAATTACACTAAAATTTACATATCCTAGGCAGCTAAGCCACATGATACATGCAATTATGTGTTTGTAATTATAATTTCATTGAAGTGGAAGGGAACAGTAGGACTGAGTGTTGTTTTGTCTCCACTGTGGTAGTTTCATGGAATATGTTTTTTATAAACTTTCTATTCTCAGACCAGATTCAGCTCTTTCAAAACATGTCATGGGAGAGGCTGACACCTTTTTACTCTAAAATATACAGTGTATATCAGTATGTTTTTATTCAGATTGGCACAGGCTTTCAGATACACTTTCTGCTTCTGGAATTTTAGAATGGGACAAGAAAATAAATTACTTTCCCTCTTTTTCTGGGTCAGGTCCAATTTCATTTTTTCCTCTTTGTTTTAGTGGACATTTGGATTTTTGCTGATTAGATTGCTTTACAGTGATATTAGCACAGTCAAATTGGCAGGAAGATTTCCCATTTTGTGACTCAAGAAAACAAATTCATGATGGCATCTGTAGTTCTTCTACCTTTCCAGCTGTTGAGACTGCAAAGAGTATTTTGTAGAGTGCTTTGAGATACACTCAGTGGGTGATATTGAACTATGTCTGGAACAATAACTTCAGGTCATGAGGTAGGGAGGGATTCTTCCTTCAGAAGAAAACTGCTTGCTTGCTTGCTTACTTGCTTTTAGTTTGTTCCCCAGCCCTGACTCCCTCAGAAATTTCAACATCTGTGTGGCTAGAGGAGCTCTAAAGTCAGTCCTAGGTTCACTTAAGGAGTAAACATTTGAATAAACAGTTAAGCAGATGGTACAGAATCAGCTGTGCGGTGCCAAGGGTTTGTTCTCTTGAGTCCCAGGTTCTGCAGTCAGATTTCCTCCAGCATGGAAGTAGTAGGGCCTTTGGTGAGGTTAGAGGAAGAGTAAACAAAGTGGTGGGGAAAGGTCTGTTGCTAGGACATCAAGCCTTGTACCAAGCACAGAACACCCTTCTGTGGCTGTTCCCAGGAGTTTGGGGACAGCAGGAAGAGGAGTTTGTTTAGCTGATGAGTCAGGTTTGCAGGCACTGAGGCGTTGCTGCGTCTGCCCAAATAGCCATTTCCAGCTTTGCTGCCTTGTATTTCACTGAGTGCTGGGCAACTTGTTTCAAGCTTGGCTATTTTGTAACAATAATTTTGTGTAAATTGCAGTTTGGATCCATCTAATGACAAATTTAACTTCTGAGACTTGGATGAAATGCCTGAGGCAAGTAGCTCTCTGTAAAAGGAAGCCATCAATACCTTTTTGTGTAGGTTCAAAATAGTAGGACAAAATACTTGAAAATGGACTGAGACAGCTGGGGACTATAGTTGGGAGGAGGAGGAACAGTCACCTTCTTACTGCAGTGTAAAAATAGAAAGCAAACAGTGTTAATTTTCTACAACTACCACTTCTTTTAGAAAGCTATTTTATCTCAAGAGGATTTTAAAATTTTGTTTTTCAATATATGTTACCAAATACTCTGGCACATGGAGCAGTTAGGTGCACTTCAGCAAAGAAATATCATAAAGAATTCTATTATTTTGAGCAGATTAAAAAAAACCACAGCAAATCAAACACAAAACCAGAAAGAAATAACAGGTTACTTTGTAAAGTGGCTGCTTTTTTCCAGCAATAACATATATTAAAACTTGACCCTTGCTGTTGTAAATCTGATCCCTGTCACACAGTCTCTTTTAAAATACCTGTTTATCGACCTTAATTTCTAAGAAGAGTCCTCGTGCTGTTATGTTCTGGAACTTAGGTACCTGTGGCAGCTAAATAAGCTGCTGCATACTCAGCATTGCAGCTGAAAGAGGCAGGAATGGTGACTGCAAACAGAAACGGTACTAATTGTTCCCTGCACTTAGTTAAATAGCTGCATCGACGCATAACAGCAGGAGGGAGAGGGTTAATGAGGGGCTAATTCCATCCTCAGAGGGACACCGGGCTGAATGGAAACAGCTGCTGCACTGCAGGCTCTAGGCTGCGCAGGGAGTTGCTGGTGGCTTCGGTGAAGGGAGGGAACAGGAGAAGAATGGCATGTGGGGAAGGCAATAAACAATCCAGGAAAAAAGGAACATATAAAGATATCTTATGTCAGGACCCCGGAGAGGGATGAAATCACAACTGACAACAGGCAGGAGTGAAGGAAGGGAGAGTTTGGGCTGGAATTGCAGACCGGAGGACCGGGTGCAGCCACCTGCGAGCACTTGACCTCCCTCTGTGAACATCAAGGCTTACAACTAAGTCAACATTACGCAGTGTAGGTGTAGCTTGGATATTGAGACAGCGCAGCTGTGTAAATGCAAGCTTAGCTGAGCTGGTGAGCTCTGTTTGGAAGGTGTGGGGATGTTGCTCGGGATGGATACTGGATGTATGTGGCAGTGCGTCCCGAGAAGTGCACGCTTCCAATGGTATTTGTCAAAATATGAATATGAAAGTAGGAGCTTGATTCTCTGAAGGCAGCTGCTCAAGAGTCAAATTTCCACAGCTCTGTAGAATATGAATAATTTGAATAATAATGGGTAATTGCCATCTCTGCTACATGCCATGATGGCAACACTTGAAAGTTGCGGTCTTTCATATACCCCTGTCATGTGCACAGACATGTCCTGTATTCCTACTGCATACTAACAGCTGTTACCAGCGCTCATACGCAATAAATCCCCACAAATGCTTTAGCTGAAGACACAGCCTGCCCACTTCATGGAGCGGGAACTGCTAATACCCTTTCTGCTGCTTTCTCCTAAAGACCTTTGTTTTTCCCTGCAATTGATACAGTTATCTGAGGCGGGGATGGCGGGGAGGACAGCCAACTTTGAAATTCTCAGCACGGAGAACCATGGAATATACCCAGGAGAAATACTTAAGAACACAAGGATTGCTTATATGCAGGCTAGATTGTTAATGTAGTGAAATTTATGTAGTGTAGATGTAGTATGTGCATGGATTAAGGTTGCTGACAGTAAAAAAATCAACATGGCTGGCTGTGGAGCCAGACACTGACCCACAGGGCTGTGATTTGTCAAGCACCAGAACTGTAAAACCGAAGCAGTCCCAAGAAAGGTGCTAGGGAGGATCAGAAGTAGAAGAGCTTGTCCTGTTAAATAGATTGGGGCATGTTAGCCTCAGATGATAAGGAAGAAAAAGGAGTTTATGTTTTGAGAGACCATTTTAAATTCATGAGTGGTACAAAGAAGATCAAAAGGGACAAAAGATATCCTAGAGGTGCAGAACGTGCAAATACCAGAGAAACTTTACAAATGTGTATCTAGTTCTTCCATGTTTTTTCTCTGATTTACTACTCTCAGAGGCAGGATGCTGAACTGTTAACCTGTGGTCTGATCTGATACAGTACTTCTTTAGTATGCTTTTTGACATAGGAATATGCTTTAAGATGGGAAAACTGATTTTTTTTTTCACTTATGTTTCTTCAGTTTTATTAGTGATTACTTTTTCATTCCTAAAATTACATGAATGATAGTATTTCTTGATATGTCAAGATTTTAGAGCCCACAGAAACAATTGTTGAGAATGTAAATGAAATTTGATATAAATAATGTAGCCAGTTTAATAAAAAAACAATTTTATTTCGCTATAAAAAGCGATCTCGGACAGCCACAGTAAAAAGAGACAACGTCGATCCCGGGAATCGACATTGGGTGAACTCAGATTCGGCCTCTATCGCACCGAACTTCTCCCGTTCACGATTTCAGTGTTCTGAGGGACAGTTTTTATACAGTTTTTCCATTAAAACAAAGTCTCTGTCTGCTTTTGCTCAGTTCGCATATTCATGTATTTTCTTGTTGCTGGTTTTCGAAACTGTTTGCCGAGCAGGGCTGAGAGTTTGATTCGATTTCTGAGAACTTGACATTGGGATGCTCACACTTGATATCGCCGACTTCCTTATCTCAGATGCATATCAGGTATCAATCACCGAGGGAGTAGTCCAGTCCGCCCTGGTAAATGGACTCCACTCTGCCGCTTGCCTGTGTTCTTACAATTGCAAATTAGCTTTCTTTCCAGCTGCCTGAGGATTTCCACAATTTTGGAAACCTCAGTTTTAAGCAGGAATTTATTTTATACCACAAAATTGAACGGAAAAAATGTACCAATGTAACTCTTCACCTGAACTGTGAAGTGTTCTGTTACACAGATGGTGAAGCCATGAAAAAATGAAAAAGGTAACTTCCATTTTCATTCTACCAGATTATGTGAGCAATATGCCACATGCTGTATAAAGATTCAAACAAGAATGCTTATATGCTTGTGTGAATGAAGCTGGTATGAGTGAAGCATTTATTACGACTTTTATGAAGAATCAATACAGAATAGCTTTACAACTTTGGAATCACAAAGTTTTTGGCCTATGTTCTGTTCAGGGGTGAAAAGTAAGCCGTGTGTTAAATGGAATAATGCAGTGTTGATCTTTTTCTGTCAGGACAATTAACATGAGTAAAATGTTTGCCCTACTTTAAACAGATAAGGAGTACTGCATTGTGTTTCTCTTAAGATTAATGTTTCTATATCGGCAGCAAAGAGCACAAGATTTATTTGTAGAGCCTTATGTAGATTTACAGCTGTGCCAGTTACTGCTTGAAAGCTCTTTATATGTCACATTTACAGTGAGTCTTTCTGTGTGAGTGAATGTTAGTGAAAGTGGTCATAAGAAGGATGCAGACATTTTGAAGTGTTAAGTGGAATGTGTGACACATACAATGCCTTTAAATTATAAATTTAGTGTTGTCATGACCCTTGACTTCCTCTTTCCATATGTGCATATGTGAGCATCCATTTTTATGATATAAACATAAAAAATGTATTTTATCAAAATGCTGTAGAAGCAACTTTCTGTGTTGTCCTGATTTCCTTAGAGAATTAGTAATGTGTTTTTCTGTTATTATTTGATGATTTAAAGAAAGAAAATTACACTCAAGGAGAGAACAACAGTCTCAGGGGATGTGCACTTCTCATGGAACCATGCTCTGGACTCATAAACATCTATGCAACTTCTGTTTATTTAATAGGATTGTATGGGTGAAATACAGGGTTGAATTTGTCATTCAGAGTCCAGTATAAGGAGTGATCCTGCCTTGGGCTTGGTAGAGACAGATACGTAATATTGGGAATACTATGTAAATTAATCTCAAAATGTTAGAGCAATTGCTGTTTTTCTGTGTGACTGAACTTTTCAAGTTTGATAATTATAAGCATCTGTAATTTCAATAACTGCAATTAAATTTTGAGTGTGTATATATACAAATGAATATTAATTGCCTGGTGGACACATTTGAATCTTCACATTTATTCTTTTACAGAAAAAATGCAGGGAAAAAATAATATAAAATGACTAATGACTAAATAATATAAAATGACTAATCATTCACCAAATGTGAAATAGTGTGGTTAGAAAATGGCTTTTCATTTGCAGAAACTTTTGACATTTAGAAAAATTGTTGTACACTTCTTCTTGATGAACAAGAGAATTTTTTTAATATTCTGTTAAAAAAAAATAGAGACATCCTCACTTGAGGAAAAACTGAAGTTCATCTGTCAAGCCTCTGTATCTGAATTTATAGTAAATAAAGAAATAAAATGAGGTCATTGTGGGGGGAGAGGTTAAGAGAAAAACATTTAATCTTGTACCAGGGTTTTCCAGACACCTTTTTCTTCACATGAATTTTGCAGACAGAATTTTGAACTGGGCTGAAATTCTAACCATTGCATTCATGAACACTTAAGAGTGGCTTAAGGTTCATAATTACTGTCTGTGTCTCTGAATTACTTTTGACCCCATCTTAACAAATTGCTGTCACCAGTTGACTCAAATGCTCTGGTTTGGTTCTGTCATGCTACAGACACTTGATTTTCTGCAATTTTTACAGCTTTTATATTGGGAGAAACCTGCTAAATAAATTGCTGAGAAAGTGTGAAGCCACTTGAACAAGATGCTGTACCTGGTGCTACAGACAGAGATACCATGTTGGATTATTAGTCCAGTGCATGATAAAGAAAATATTTCTCCTGAATGGAGTAACATATCCAAGTGTTACTGAAATGCTCAAAAACTTATCTATACAAATACTTATTCAGTAAGCATGTTGAGGTCTGCCAGCTTTGCAGATTTATCTGTGTTAGTGCAGTTGATAATAAACATTTATCAATGTTTATTTTCACCTTCTTAATTTATGCAATGGAGGTTCTATTGCTTTCCCATATGACTGGAAAAGAACAATATATTCATGGAGTTGTGTTTTTTTGAACAGCTCTGGTTCATGAATGGCATATCTTTGTGCTGTTTGCTTCATTCTGAAGGTAGTTGCTATCAGAGAGGAGTTTGAAGCATCATGCAGAAATCTTGCATAGCGGCTAGCACTAGATGTGAACATTCAAATAGCTGCTACCAGTTGGAGGATGAGAGGTGGTGGAAGCCATTTTCAGTTTCTTGGTTCTCTGACACTGCTTTTATCTTACGGGCAGAAAAAAATCCTGCTATTGATTTAGTAATGCAAATTGTGTTTTCATTTTTTTCCAGATAGTAGAAGAGGTTTTAAGTGGAATTTTTCAGTAAGAGATTTATATCAAAAGAGTTATGCCATAGAGAGCAAGAACTTACTTGAATAGGGGTATGGACTGTTTTTAGAAAGGGGCAGCAGTTTGTTAGGATAAAGTGCAGAAATTGTGCTTGAGACTTTCCTTCATTCAGCATACTTTCATGAAGACTCTTTATATAAATATTAGAAAAACTTACTGATGTACTGAAATCCAGATAGGCAGATGCTTTTTTTTAGCTTTTTCTGTTGTAAACAAACTCCTCTAGCAGTGTTTTAATAATTGTTGACATACTGACTTCTTTGTAACATACTCATTCTTAGAGATAATTAATCACAGAGCCTTACAGGGTCTGTATTTTGCAACAGTAATTGTTTTGTATCCAATTTGTTAAAGTTATAATTCGATTAATAACCTCCAGTGCAGTGGAAAACCTCAGCAGGAAATAATGCTAAGTGCTCCTGCAGTTTAGCATCCATTTGCGAAGCTTTCAGTAAAATTAGTCAGCTTTTCCCTGGTGTATTGACCAGGTAATAAGAAAGAGGAGGCAGTGAAAAATGCAGTACTTATGATTGAAAATGCCTGAATATACTGGGTGTTTCTTACTAGAGAAATACCCAAAGATAACTCACACAAAGGTTTATGGCATGGAGAGCTAGAGGGAAATTGTGGAAACTTCCTGCAGCAACTAGTTATAGTAGCATAAGTAATTTTCCTGCCTAGGATTTGTATTAAGTCTTAACTCTCCGTGGAGAAGTTGTGCATCCAGTTTTGATTGGCTTGTGAAGATTACTGGGCAAAAGAACTGACTTTTACCTAAAATGGCAAGTTCTGGTCTAGGAGACAGTTGCTTGTGCTAAGAATTAACATGCATTAGTGAGACACTGACCTGGGAATAAAGCATGGACTTTATTAGCATGAGATTTACAGCCAGGAGTGTAAAGGTGGTTGATACTTAAAACCCTGTAACCCTTAGGTTTTCTTTTGAAAAGTGTTTTAAAAACCACTGCTTCACTGTAAGCTGGGAGGTCACTGGAGACCTGAACTGCTTTTCCACTTTCTCACCCTGGAGAAGCTTTGACTGGTGGATGCCCTTAGGCATGCTGGGCCTCCTGGAAGGAGTGGCCATCAGAAGAGGGAAGAGAGAGTGGCTGCTGGCCGGAGTTTAAAGGGGCATGGAAGGGGATATGAAGGTCTCAGAGGTGCAGCTAACCTTGGGAAGGTGAAATAATTCAGAACTGTACTGAATGTGTTTTGTTAAGCAAGTATATGCACATCCAGGGAATTTTGCTGTCACATCTGGGAGCTCCAAAGTTGATTAGCTGCTTCTAAAAATTGTTATAGAGCTGTACTTTTGGAAGTTACATAATGGACATTCTAATATAAAGCTCTTTAGGGCATAGGCTGACTAAGGAAAGCTGGAGAGATGTTTTCTTTCTGTGAGTTTCAAACAATTGGACGAGTACCTCCTAGAGGATTTGGTGGGGTTTTTTGTTTGTTTTCATGGTTGAGTTGTTTTTGGTTTGGGCTTTTTTTAATGGCTTACGGTAGAAACAAAGTACTGATTGGACCTGGTAATACAGATCTTATTTCTCTAAATTTATGGTGACAGCAGATCACACGGGTCATTCTGGAGACAGAGATCCTTTGTATCATTGTAAGTGCAGCTTTATTGCTCTTCCACAGACCTATCTTTGAAAATCAGAAGTTATTGTGAGATAGCTTTTGGAAAGAACTCAAGAACTACGGGATGCTTTAGTAAATTATAATTAAATTAGCATAACGAGTAGTGTCTAATGTTTTGAGTGGTTCTTGAATGGTGATCTCTGTTTTGAAAGATCTAGGTTATTGTCGGTTAGAAAAAACTGAGGCTGAAGGAGCAACTTAAGGTTTTACAAAAAATGGCAGAGCTCTTTGTAAACAGTCCTATGTGGATGAGTTTACACCTTCTCTGGAATGTTGCAGCTAGCACTGGACTGTGGGTCGCCATAATGCTAAATGCAAAGGATTGAGTGAGGTTCATTCTTGGATTAGTTTTCTGCTCCTTTTGTTCCTTAGGGGAAAATAGTGTGCTCGTCATCTCAAGAAACTGGAAAGGAACAGAGAAAAAGAGTTTGGCATCCTGAGATTTCAAGGGAAAAGGACCTGCACTGAACTTTTCTGTTTTTCTCCTCAGTTAATTTTTCTGGGGATGTTGAGCAGAAGAGGAGATAGGAAAAAATCAGTCTGTTCTTTCCATTGGTGTGGTGATAAAAGAGATAATTTGCCTTACTTAAATTATGTTGAGAGTAAGTATAAGGTGAGTAAGAATGCTAAATGAGTTCACTGAAGGGGGATAAAATCCTTTTAAGACTGGACCTAGGACCTAGCTAGGACCCTTCCTGGTTCATCATTTTGTGGTAATTTTTTTATTATTGTTTTTAATTAAAGAAAAGCTGTGATTGCAGGCAATATGTTGAGAAATGAAAACAGTATTTTTTTCTAAGCTTAGTCTCCCCACAACCCCATTTTCATACCCTGCACTACTGTTGCTTTCCTTCCTCAGTGGGAGTGGAAATAGCTGCAGGTTTTTCCTCTGGAAGGTAAAAGCAAGGCTGACCCTTCCTGCATGGTGTAAATTACAGTTCTGAGGCCATCAGTGTGGACATGTGGGCTGCCCTGAAGATATACTGGGCAAATTCTTAAGAATCCCAAACAAGTGAGCTTTCCAATGTGTAGTTGTTTTTTGCAGTCCCCAGATTCCGGTGTTTGTCTCCTTTTGTTGTTTTTAGGTCTCAGTATTTGGCCTCTGTTCTCATGTCACCTAAAATTTTCTTTTCAATGATATTGTAAGCATCTGTTTTAATAGAAGTAGAACCATTAGTCTAGGCCTCAGTCATACTTAGAAGTGCAGTTAGCACCATGGTCCATTCATCAAATGTGAATTACCGGATTAATTTTTCAAAGGAAAATCTTCCATGATTGCATTCTTTGGTTTTTTCCTTTAATACATTTTAAAACTGATCCTGCTCACCAGAATAGAATTAGTTTACTTCCTCTGTGTATTTTTTAAACAATCTTTAGTGTATTTTCTTTATGGAACATTTTTTTGCTTTGATTTAATTGAAATACATTTTTGGTTTAAGAAATAGTTTGAAATATTCACAAGTGCCTGCAAATGTTAATTTTCAGTTTAAAAAGAAAAAAAAAGCAATTTCATTTGAAATTGTTTATAAATAGTACAAGCAGATTGAAAACGTCTTCTGCAGATTTTTCAAATTAAAATTGCGTCTTACAAAAATTTGGTCTTCATTTTTCTAGAATTTAAATAGCTTCATCCTGGTTAGTATTGGCACATTATTTGTTTACTATTGCACAAGCATATGAAGTCACTGTCTAATGTTTAATATTACAATAATTGTCTCAGAAGCACAGTCACAAAATGTCCATTTTGTATGTCACTTTGAAAATGTGTAAGCTTTTTATAAGCATGTACCAGTTGTTTCAGACATAAGGTTTTAGGGAATTGATATAGGCATCACCAGCAATTCAGTGGTACCACTTTTCTAGTCATTTTGACTTCACCTTGGGTAGTTACTTACAGGGCTGTTGACTGTGGTATTTCAGGGCTGTGCTCTAGATGAAAATGTCTGGGGAATATTGATCTGTCATGTCACTGCTTCTGGGATATGGCTATTCTTTTATGTTTTTCACTTCTATTTTGTCAGTTTCACAGAAACTGAGTTTGATTACATTCATTTCATCACTTGGACCATAAAAATGCACCTTTTATGGGCCGTGGCTGGGAGAAGGTGGCATGAAAATCATGTAGGACAGAGAAGAAAAATGGTTGAGAGTAGCTACACATTTATATAGCAATCACTTAAAGTAAGTATTGTTTGCAAGTAGTGCTGATCTGTGCTCCTGATTAAATGTAAACTTGCCAATGCTGTGGATTTTGATCTAGAACAAATGTCTGTAACATGAGTTTCTTTTAACTTTTCTTAGATTTTTAAGCTCTGCCTTGACTTTTGTTTCATTTTGTTTGGGTTTTTTTCCTGGTTGAAAGAAGTGCTGTGATTTCTTTCACACTTATTGTTCCATGTAATTTTTTCCTCTGAACATTGTTCACATGTCTTCAGTATATCTACCATACCTTAGCGTGAAAGGTTCTCATTCACCTCAGCATATAAGTGCCATATAAGTGCCAGCCTTGTCTCTGCTTTCCCTGGACCAGCCCTGATACTGTTCTGTACAGCCATTTATGAAAGTTAGCAATCCACAGCACAACCACAGCCTGAAAGTTTTATTATTCTGTCTTCAAATGTGTTTTTCACTATGAACTTACATTACCAACCTTCTCATTCCTTGACTGCAATCCTTCTTTCCGTTGAAGAAGAAAGGTGTCAGAAAATACAGTGGATAGACATTTGCTGTTTTGCCCTTTCTGCACTGTTAGCTGGAGTTCTAGCTTGTATTTTCCATGTTGTCCTCTACACCATCTCTCATGTTACAAAGCAACTTGGGTTTTCAAAGCCAGCATAGTGTCCAATGTGATTTGATAACCAAAGAATTGGAAAGTTTTCAGAAAAAAGGCAACATTCTTAATATTTATTCAGATTTTTTTTGTATACTGCCCATCATTAAACTAAGTAGTTGCAATACACAGAAAATGTCCATGTTGTGGGTTATTTGCAAACTATGCAAAATGCCAGTGGGAAATAAAAAAGAATAGAGAATGTTAGACCCTAGTACTGTCTGACCAGGTCCTTTTACCCTAGTACTGTCTGACCAGGTTCTTTTAGATAGTGTACATGTGGAAGGTGTGATGCTTAACATCAGATCTATTTATTTGAAGGTAGTTGCTGGTACACGGGATTTCTGTTTTAGCATCATGACACAAAACACAATGAGAACACAATACAGATAAAAGTCAAACATAGCAAAGGAGAGCAATTGCAGTGCACAGCTCAGTCACAGCGCCAGTGTGGTTCCCAGCCTCTCTCTGATGTAACACCACCACCACCCTGGACATCCCTGGCCTTGCCAGGAGTAAGTGTGTGAATTGAAACTGGCTCAAGCACATTACTTGCTTTGAAATTCTGTCAGTTGATTATGTTTTTATAGTTTTTATTTTTGGCTGAGCCATATATAACACCCTACACTGGCCTGGCTAACTCAGGGAGACATTCACACTCTTAATGAGCCTGGAGAGAAATACACGGCAGCTGATTTTTTCAGCTATTGATAGTTGTTTATCTAAATCAAAACCGACTCTCTGGTCCTCCTGGTGTTGAGATCAAGTCAGTTTTTTTGTGACAGGAAGAATGACTGCATTCTTCCTGAGCTTCATGGACACATGATCCTGGCCCATCTCTGATTCTTCTTCCGTAGTAGGGCTTTACTGATCAGCCACAGAGAACACACAGAACAAATAAACTGTTTTTTTGGTGTTTGGCTGCTTTGTATTGGTATATAGTTTGGTGTGATTTTATGGCTCCCTGGTTATGTCAGAGGTTACCCTTCTGAATATCAGTTCCCAGACTGGTGTGCAGCAGTAATGTAGCTGAGGAATACAGGAAACAAGAGAAAAAAGATAAGATTAGTACTTTAATTTCACAGGGAATTATGTGCATATGTCCTTTTTGTAATTTCTCTGTTGAAAATAGCAAACAAGTGCAGTGAGTACAACTGGTTTTAGCAATATGGTTTAATTAGTCTGGTTCCAGGCTGAGAAAATGAAAAATGGGGATCAGATTTAGTGGTGAGGATCACATTTCACAATGGCTGGGAAAAATGTGAAATGTAATAGTAATTTTAGTGCTTTTCAGGGCTTCAACCTAATCATTTTTTGAGCACCCTACTTCACTGTCCTTTGTGTCTTTCTCTTGGTTTGTTCTTGGCCTCAGAACACTTCTAGCAGTGTGTACAAAAGTACAGGAGTCACCTGCTTCCTTGGCATTCTGTCCATCTTACTATCCCATCATCTTCTGTATTTGTTTCCCACAAAATTCTTCAGAAACCCTACTGCCCAGAAATGTTGTTCCTGATTCTGTAAAATATTTCACAGCACCAAAAGCAGTCTTCAAAGCACAGTGCAAAACAGGCATCGCATATTATGTCTGCAGCATTGTATGAAATGCTTGTAGAAGCAGGTGGATAATGAGGAAGAAACTGCATTCATAAAGGAGGCTTGATCAGAGGTCAGGAAGTTGCTTTTTCTAAACTTATTTTTACATTTTTATAATTATAGTAACTTTCTAAACTAAACTGTACATTGGTTTGCATTTTAACAAAAGTATACTATGCAGTTATTACTTTATATTAATATCTTAATAATAAATATTTAATATATTAAAATCAGACAGGATAATACTGGATCTTGCATGTGGTGTGTATATGTTTCAGTAAGCGACCTGCTGTTATTACTGCAATAAAAGCTCAAGGAAATTTTAGCTTCCAAGTCAAGATTGGTAATTAACTTCTTATTTATACTGTTCATCTAGTGTATTTTCTTACTTTCTTGGATGATGGTAGAGAAGGAAATTGGTTGGCTAGTCTGATCCTTCTTATCTTTGTTCTCACATGTTGACCCTGCGTGTCCTGTTTGGGTGCCTCAGCATCACAACAGTGGTTTCTTTCTTGATGGAATTCAAGTAGATATATTGGATCAATATAAAGTTTATAAACAACATGGACTTTGTCAGCTGACTGTTTTCTCTGTATGAAGTAGGTCTCTGTGCAGTCTGTTGCTTAAATGTTCAGACCAATGTCTTGTACAAGTAGAAACCTTTGTGCTGTCTGTATTAATTTTGCATGCTGTTGAGTTTTTGATCTGTTTCATAATCTTGCGTCATTAAGAGGCAGCCCACCTTGAACTATAAATGGGTGGCATGAATGTTAGTCATAGTGACTCTGCCTTATCTGTCATTGTTTGCTGAGGAGAGAAAAAAAACCAGTATGCTGTGTGGCTACCCCTGTTCTCTCTCAGTTGTCACGATCCTGTAGTGGTTCAGTGCTGCAGAGTTACAGTTGTGGTTGACCTACTGGATGAGATTTTTAAATGGTGTCTTTCCCACTTTAATAGTTTGGATTATTAAACTTGACTTCTGAACTTTATTTTTTCCCCCACCCAGAATACTTCTGCATGGACTGTAGCTTTTTGCTCAGATGTTTCCTTTTTGAGTTACAGCACCAGCAAAGATCATGTTCCAGTTCCCACTTGCCTTGATAAACAAGCACACTGGGAAGCGTGATCTGTGAGAACACTCACACCTTAAGGGAAAATACAGCAATGGTTTGTAACACCTTTTTAATGAGTTGGAGAGGAGAGCTTGCCTCTGCCTCAAATACACAGTTATACTGGCTGTGGTAACCTTATGTATTGCAGTAGTACTGCAGGCATCACTTGCACATCAAACTAGAGTATCACAGGTAGCCCTCCTCTCTTATGATAGCTTTTCTTTGCCTAGTCTGCCCTTGGAGTAAATTTTTTTTTTTAACTTATTTTTTTATTATCACTTGGAAACTGGAACAGTCCAATTAATGAAAGGGTAATTTTGGATAGTAAAAGATGCCACAAGTTTCCTTGTCATTAATAAAGCCATCCTTTCGTTACTTCAAGAAGAGATGCTATATGGAACACAGAGGTGGATGTAACTTACATATTGGATACCCATGTTTGGCAGGGGCTGCCAGGCCAGACAGCAGGGTTGCTGTAAAACCAGGCACAATTCGTGTGCCATGCAGTGTGCTAGGGGTCATGAAGAACAGCTGAGATGGCTGTAGAAGGTGAAGAGGACAAAGACAAATCTATTGCAAGCCTGCCTTGTTAGTTCCACTGTTCAGAGAGCAAGTTCCTTCTCATTGAGATTTTCAAATTACTTTTATTGGCCTTTTTATATTACAAGGCCATGTGTATGGGCATTATTAGTCTTGTATTTAACTAATACTACAACTAGTGATCATTTAATTACAGTTTATAAAAAGGAATGATATTTGACTATGTAGCATTGTTTTATTCAGTTTGGAGAATTGTAGCTGTTTTTCATGTACTACTTCAAAGCTGTAGTGAAGGATGCACATTCTGATGAACAGCCTTGTGAGCTTCATTGCAGCAATTCTGCACTGTTATGGGAATAAGGTGAAACAGTGGCTTAAAAATTCAGTAGCTTACCTGAAAATTGGAAGCAAGTTATGAACAGATTGGTACAATTGCTCTGGTTCTTTTTTCTCCACACTGTAAAATCAGTGCATAGTTTCCTGTGGTAGGAAGGAAGGCCTTCTGCTGAAGGTCAAATATACTTAAAGGTGTGACTGATATAGCTGTTTTATAGCTGCCCAGGTAATGCACCCATATCATTGGCCAGTGAGCTAGGCAGAGTTGAGACCCTTGACCAAATCATGTCTGTGAGTGCGGGAAATTTGAAAGCCCTATAAAAGGAGCTGCTGGACAATAAATGTGGGTTGTTGCTGCATGAACTCACTGTGTTAATGTCGTGTCCCTGTCTCCAACTCCAGGGTGACAAAAGTTATTCAGGATGTTTCTGGGTTTATTAAGAGGTTTCAGTGTACATATTTTATAGAAGCTGTGTAGAATATGCCCATAGCAAGCCTGTGTTACTGGGTTTTTACATGAAAAATGAGGCTGCCTTGAGAATCTTGAACGTTCTGCAACTTATTATTGTGCATGTGTATATTTGTGCTGAAACAAATAATACATGTGTGTAAGATATTTTTGTAGTGATGTAGTAAAAATCCTATTGACTGAACTCACAAATTAGGGTGCCCAGGAAATAACTAGTTACACAGCATTTAAAAAGGCAGAATTCACATCCAAATAGCTTCTTGAAATTACCTTTCATGTCTTGAAGGCAGGAGTTTTTTTCGTTGACAATAGGAATACTATATGTGAAGAAGCAGTTGCCAAATGATCTGGTCTCTCTGCTGTCAGACAGCTGTTTTCACACATCAGTATGAGAAAACAGCCATGATTTTGCTGGCTTCCAGTATTATAAAGATAGAATTTATATCAAAATAGGACTCACTAGCTGACTCATTGTAAATTAAACAAGAAAAATTACTTTTACATGATCTGCTGAATAGAGTATCAGATTGAGGGACTGAAAGTGGGTGGAGGATTAGAAACAGAGTTTGTATTTCCGCCTGAATCTTGGCAGCAGAGCAGTGTTTGGTCTGGTGTGAAAGGTCACTTCTGTTTTCATACCCAGTATAACTTGAAGCTGTTTCTTTATTACTACAAAGAAAGACTTCAGGGCTACTGGCTAGTTCTCCTCCTGGACTTTCCAGTTCCAGTTGTTCAATACTTAGTGTTGAATTCTGGCTGATGCCTTTAGTGAAACAATGAATGGGATATTTAAGGACAAAAAGAGAGTGGGAACAATTAAAATTCTTTTAAGAACTGCTCTTGGTTTCTACGTTGTTTAGCTAACCTAATTGCAATGTTGTGAGTTATCCTCGCCTGATACATATTTCCGCATGCTATCATGCTAGCTAAGTATAGAAAGTATCTTTTATCAAAAAGATCTGCTGCAGAAAAAAAAACAGTTTGGGTTCTTCATGTGTGGGATGGTAGATAAGAATCACTGAAACTCGCTGGCGTGGGGCTGAGGAGAACAACAGCTGCAAAAGAGTAGCTCACAATGCGTTAGTTGCAAAATAAAATCCTTTGCATGTTACCCACTTTCACCAAGCTGATAACCTCTATATGTCAAAAGACATCAAAACATGGTATACATCATTCTATAATGAAAATCTTAGTCAACATTTAATGTTAAGTTTTATAGTGCAAGACTCAGGCTATGTTTTGATGAACTAGCTTTACAACTAATCTACACATTTCTAGCTGGATTATTCCTCATTGTATTTATCCTTATAAAGGATATGGTGAAGGAATGTGTGTGCTGCCTAGAAAGAAAAATTCCATGTTAAAATTATTAATTAAATTTTTAGTAACGTGGATTTCTTTTAGACTTTGTTCTACTGAAGTTCCTATTAACTACTACAGAAATCGAGCATTACTACAGCTGTTATATAATACTGTCTCTTCTCTAGTGCTTGTGAATTGGTTAATTTATTTCTTTCTTTTTTGTCTTCCAGCTTCATTTAGCAGCCCTGGCTTCATTAAAGGGAGATATTGTGGAGCTTAATAAGCGTCTACAACAAACAGAAAAGGAGCGTGACCTGTTGGAAAAAAAATTGGCAAAAGCACAGGTGAGCAATAGTAGTTCAAGATTCTGAAGATGGTCCTTGGTTTTATGCAGTCCTTGTTCCTTAGAGAGAGGATAAAATAAGGAACAATGTCACAAGTCAAAAGAATTTTAAGACTGCCAGACACATGGTTGCCATGGGATGTACCTTTTATGTGTTGAAGTCATTCTTCTAAAACAAAAACCTAAAAATAATTAGATACATTTTGGTTTGAAGTCAATATAAGCAACAAGTCCTTTGAATTATTGTAGAGTATAAGAATTACAGCTTGCTCTCAGTGGATTAGGTAACTGGTTGCAGAGCCTTTCACTCCTGGGTCACATTTTAACACAGCACAAATTAACTCTGATCAAAAGTTGTTGCAAATTTTCAGTGCTTTGATGTTATGTGAGAAGTTACTTGTGATCTCAGTCTAGCTTCCAGTAACCCATCTGGAACTGTGGATCTGTGGAAAACACAACCAGTGGAAAGCCAAGGGGTTAAATAAGAATAAGAGTGGAACTCTGATGCTTTCATAGCTCTTACATAGAGGCAAATGCAAGCAAGGAACATCTAACTTTTTAATATTTCTCTCTTCTGTAAAGAAATCTTTGGTTTCAGATGCTGCCATTGTTTCAAATAACTTTTATAAATAGTTAACATTTCAAAATGAATTCAAAATACTTGGCTAGAGACAAAGGATTTTGTCCTGTGAAGTATGGCACCTTATTTGTTGCTCAGAGATGTTGTCGAATCTCCGTCCTTGGAAGTACTCAAGGCACCTGCTCTTGGGTTGGGTGATGGACAGAGTGAGTAAGTTCCAGTGGTCCCTGTCATCCTTAGCCATGCTGTGATTTTTCAGATCTAAAGTTTTCAATATTTAGTGCATTCTGATGAGACATTTCTTCTCTGTTACTTACATTCAAGTCAAATATAGAAGTGTTTAAGTAGTCTCGATTTTCAGGCTTTTACTTCAGTCCTTCCTTATTTTGGCCTTTGCCTACATTCCCTAATGTTTTTTTCAGCTGCCTTTAAGATTTTTGGACTTGTAAGTGATACTGTTATTGCAGACCATCAATGTAACATCCAGAAATAAAATCACTTTCAAGTTTTTATTCCCCTCAATATGTGACCCAGAGCCACTCTAGGAGTTAACATGGTTTATCAACTGTAATCCTGAGAGCCTTTTCTAATTTCTGTGGCATTCTTGGGATAGAGTCCTCTTTCTGGTTTATAGTTTGATATGAGGCTGCATTTGACAGTCATTAAACTCTCAGATGGATTCACTGTATCCAAATGATGATTCTGCATGATTGCACTGACTTCACTGTTATTTATAATCCTGGAGGGTCTGATGCTAACCGCAGGTTTTTGTTAGTGGTGTGGGGGTTTTTTTTGTTTGTTTGGTGGGTTTTGTTGTTGTTGTTGTTTTTTTGTGGGTTTGTTTTTTTTTTAATTTATTTATTTCTGGATCTTTATTTTTAGAAAACATATAAATTATCTCTCAGCCAGTGAATAGTGCTGTAGGTCCTCCCATACAGTACCAAATACGCACTGATGGCAGCTGGGATTAAGGATCAGTCCTTAATGCCAATTAACAGGTGCTTTGTTAGCACAAGATTGTTTGATGTTTTCTTTGATGGGTTACCAATTACGCGTGTGTGCATAGTGCTTGGTTTGTAATGCTGAGGATTTTTACTTGATATTGAGCCATGCAAACACAAACATAGTGATCACTGCCTCCTGACCTGGAAGAGCACACAGCTGGAATATCTGAAAGGCGGGCTGATAGCTAGATTTCAGATAAAAAAAAAAAAGTTTAATGATTTATCTCTTTAAATTAAAGAGATAAAGTTTAATGATTTATCTCTTTGCAGTTTATTTTTTTCTAAAGCCCTCAAGAGGATAGAATTTAATATGTATTAAATAAAATACAAATCTTTCCTAAGGAGTTCAAATCATTAAACAAACACAACTTGTATAGTCAATGTGTTGGCAGTGTTTAAGTACTGAGATGTACACTGGTGAAACCACTGCACTTTGTCTTCTTTTTCTAACTGCATCACTTCCAAGTACATGTTCCACTTAACATAATTTTTTTAACTTCTTACTCCACAGAGTTGCATTCATTATTCTTTCCTCTACAGCCTCCGCCTAATGTGAATCAGAGGTTCAGAACGCATAAATAAATAGGAGGTGTTTGAGGTTTTGCATAACCATACTCAGATGCTAGTGGGTCAGTATTAAATCTCTGTTCTGCATCTGAACTGTGCTTACAAAGGCAGCACATGTTTCATTTTAGCTGGCATATTAAATGCTCTCTGGAACAAATAGCTCTTAAAACTCATTTTTACTAATACCTTTCCCATCATTTCATGAGGCATGTGAGGCATTTGGAAGAAAGGATTAGTGATTTGCAGAGTGGAGATGATTTGAGGAACTGCAACTCAAGTAATAGATGACAAATGGTGAAGAAAGCTAGTTGGACAGCCTGGGCTTAAGATTTTGTGAAGTGATGTAATTGATTTGTGGTTGTTGTAGCATACTCACTACCAAATCTGCAGCCTGTGGAGACCAGATATAACATTTCTTTACATGCTTCTATTATTTCAGTAACGCAGCAGATCTCTTCGTCTCTGTGCTTTTATCAGTGTACAATTTGGCAATAAAGTGATCTCTTGAATGAAATTTGCTGTAAAACCCTGGTCAACCACAACTAATGTCTTCTTCTAAAAATCTTTCTGTGATTATGAGAATTTTAGTGCTTTCTACTGGCTCTGTGAGGAACACTGTCCTGTCTTTGATAGTGATAAACAGTGGGAGTCTGAAGGGAGAGCATAAGAAATGCACATAGAGAATTGTTCTCTTTCATATCTCCCACGTTTCTGCCAACATCTGTGAGCAGGAGGCCATGTCACATTTTATAGTCCTCTATAGTCCTATTCTCTGTGGATTTATATAATCTTCTTTCTAATCCATCTACATTCTTGGCATTTCCAACATCCTGTGACATTGAGTTCTGCAATTCTGTGATTGAGCATGTGATTTAATAACTTGCTGAATGTTGCAGCAAGTACAAGAAGAAAAGATAATTCCCTTACTATGTTTTTCTTAAAATTTCATCTCCTTTGACAAGGTTTTCCTGCTGTCTCATTCTTTGTGCTTAGTCATTGTTACTTTGGATTTTTAAAAAAGCTCTAGACAAAGAATGTGCTCTATTGTTCTGGATCCTGTGTCACAGAAGTAAGTCTCATTACTGCAGTAATAATTCTTTGCCATCCTCTTGATTATTCAGAATATAGGGAGGAGCAGCAGAATTTCAGTATAAGAATAAAACCAACACTCTGTAGACATGTAAGAACAGAAGCAGCATTCTCTGTAGACATGTAAGAACACATGAACTTCACAGGAAGACTTTAGTTTCTCATTTAACAGAGAAACTTGAAATAGAAATGTGTGGTGTTCGGATGAACATTGAAATTACTTGTTCTGTTGTGTGATGTCCTTATCTGACATGGATTAATTCTGTGTGCTTGTATTTATCTTCCACATTAAGTGTGCACAGAACATACCAAAGAACAATTAATTTTGACCATGCATGTTTTTATGATTGAGGATTTAGCACTATAGCCTTGTTTTTATACTTAAATTTAGATCAATGGATTGCCACTGTTAAGTCTGCCACTCCTCTCAAATTAAAACACTGTATTAGTTGAGCAAAGATTTTTAGCTTCTGTAATCCTGTTAGACAGGTTTATATCACTGTGGCTTGTTCAAGTAATGACTTGTATTCTTGATCAACAACACCACAGCCAGTGTCTGCCTCTATAGGGCCTGGGGCACTGGGGCATCTCTTAATGAGCACTGCTGCTGGTAGGTTTTTTTTTTGTCCTCTGATTGAACACTGTAAATTTAACATAAAGATTAACATAATTTAACACAGTGTTAGTGTTTCTTTCACTAGGAATTTGTGTACATTAATAGGCAATAGAATCACTTGTTCAGACAGTAAGCTTGAATTAAAATGGTTTTTTTTACTATCCTTCTCCCTCACACACTTGTTGCTTTGTTGTTGTTTCCCAGCATCAAGAGATCAGAAAATGAGGTTTCTAACCATTGTTAATTTTTATTGTAAATGGAATAATCTTTTTTATCTGTACCAAGAAACAACCAAGGGTTCTCAACTTATATTGAGAACTGTGCTGGAAACTTCTCTCCTGACCCCAACAATTAATTGCTCGTCTTTTCCAGCCTCTTAGTGGGTTATCTCTGTGTTTGCTTTCTCAGAGAATTAGACCTCTTAAGGGTTTTGAGACTGGAGCTCTTAAATATGAAGCTGGAAGAGAGATGTGGAAAAGGGTATAAGGGTACTGTGTGACTGACATGCAAATAAATGTTAAGACCTGAGTGTGTACACCTTGGAAAGAAGTAGAGACTGGTGGGAGATAGCTGTTCTGAGACTCAAAGCATAAAGAAACTTAAGGAGGATGGTGAACAGCCACAGTATGCCAGAGAAAAACTTTAGAAGTGGGTAGAAAAACATACATTTGTTTCTTTTCCTTTTTAAGTTTTCAGATGAATGTTCCATAATAAAGAGCAATCCTGAATAACCAGAATAATTTTCCACTGCTGCATTTTGTGATTCGTATTGAGCTATATTTCCATTGCTTGGTTGCTTTTGCCATTTTCACTTGAGTCTTGTCATGGCTGACCAGAACTCAGGAGATGTAATTCTGTTCCCCACCTCCAAGACAGAGCAGTCCTTAGCATCATGGCCTGTTTTTTAGAGGTTTCCTTTTAGCCTTTTCCAGTTGCTTTTACCTAAGATAATTTCAAGAGTTCTTTTAAAAAATCAAATGTGAAGCTATTGTCATATATTGCCAGAGTGCTGGTTATTCACAAAGCACATCTGTCACCAAATGATGTTATCCTGAAAAATGGTGATTGAAAAACGTCTGGAGAAAACAGAAATCAAGTTGTAATGTGGCTGAGACACCATTAGCAAAAGTCCATATATCTTCAGTTGAGATAAACAAATTCTGCTTCTCAGTGCATAGCTTAGAAAGACAAAAATTGTTGTGATAGTGGTTTTATTTGTTGTCTGGAAACAATTATTATACACTTTATCTGAAACATCCCTTTGGTTTAAAAGCTAAAAAAATCACCAGTGCACATAACAGATTGATCTGGATAATGCTGAGGTAGCATTTGTGGGCATATATGTATGCCAGAGTAAATCCAGGTTCAGAAAGGCTGAAGAAGCACTCTTTATTTCCCCTAAATCTGCTCTAAAGATTTTGTGAAACATTTTCTCTGTGTTATTTCTGTACTTTTAATGCTGTGGTAGTTCTTCAGAAAGATACAATTTTAAGATGTGGAAATGTGAGAAATAAGCTGTAGAATCATCCTACAATAAAGAGTCATCATAATACACATGTACAGCCATATCAGTTGTCACCATGTAGTTTCATATGCCAGGTGAACATCGTAAGTCTTCTGAAATGTGTTCCTTTCCTCTCCTTTGCAGTGTGATTATATGATGTGTTTCTCCTAGTGTAGGTGAAAGTGATTGGTTTACTACAGCTGAAGCTAAAAACTATTTTGTTGTAGTCTGTGGAAGGGTACTCTTATGTCTGGGCTACTTTTAAATGTGCCTATTCATGGAAGTTAAAAATTGTGGCATAAATTTATTTAAAGTTCAAAATAAAAATGTTATTGAAGCTTATTTTAAATTTTTATTTTCAAGCAGCCTTTTATGTAGATGATATTCTCAAGCTCTGAATGTAAGTGGCCAAAAAATATGGGAGCAAATTATGAAAATTCTGGTACATCTACTACTTTGGGTATATTATTGTTATTTGCAGTACAAAGGGTTTAGAGAGTTAGCTGGTATAAAATGTTTACTTGATTTGAAAAAACCACGGTTTGATTCAGCAGTTTTGGAGGACCTGCAATATTACAATCAATTTTGACCCTTAGAAATGCTAGGATTTTACTGCATTTACTTAGAAATGCTAGGATTGCAGCTCTTGAATTAAGGACTGTGGGTGTTAATACTGTGAAGTGGCTTGTGACTTTTCTTTTTTTGACAGCATAATACTTGGTTTTGTGTGAATGCAAGGAGGCTTGCATGAAGGGGGTCAGAAGCAAAATGTTAGAAGCCAAACTCTTGCCAGCCACTACCAAGCGAAACTTCAATCAGCATGCAATGCTGGCTTGTAATTGCAGTGGTTTGTAATGGTTTGCTGTAATTGAAATAGAGCATGTGCTGGCCTGAAGAGTAAGCCAGAGAGGCTACATTTAAATACTGTGGGAAAGAAAAAGGACGATTTTGTGATACATACAAAAAACAAGCAGTCATATAGCTCTTTAATAATTCAATCATAAGCATTTTATTGGAGAGTATGAACATAATAAAAATATGCTCTGTACCTATAAACATTAGTAAAAACAAGTTCTTACACTAGAGAAGAAGTTATAACCTCAGAGTGTGATTACTTTATAATAATGTGGTTTCTGTCATAGGATTTTTTCTAATTCAGACCACATTGGGAAGATCCTAGGATTCTAAAATGATTTATTTATAGCTATTTTAAGTTGCAAATAGTGGGTTTTTTTCCAAGCAGAAATGGCAGCTACTCTTTAGTGGAAAAAAAAAAAAAAAAAAAGAGTACACTGCATAGTCTGTCAGTTCTTAAAATACTGTAACTTAAAGTACTGCTTGTACCTGTCAGTGTTTCGTGTCTGTCCTCTTCTGTTGCTGGAGGCATTGCTGGTTTGGTAAGTAGGAAGACCACAGTGCTGTGCACTCCTGCCTTGTACCTGATCTCCCTGCAGTTGTCCATAACACCCTTTCTGTTTCCTTGCTTCTCTGCTGCAGTGTGAGCAGTCCCACCTGATGAGAGAGCACGAGGATGTACAGGAGCGAACAACGCTGCACTACGAGGAGCGGATCACGGAGCTGCACAGCATCATTGCTGAGCTCAACAAGAAAATCGATCGGGTGCAGGGAGCAACCATAAGGTACAGCAACATCCTGGGAATTCTGGGCCAGGGCAGGACTAGTGTAAGACATGGTGTGAGTTATAATCTAATATGATGACAACTTTCAGGCTCGTCATGATGGATACTGAATAGCTGCTAATAATTAAGGTGCATGCTCTGCAGAGTATCATCCCAAGCACCCAAGAGGTGCTACCTTCTCTCTGGCAAACCCACACTTTGCAAAACCTGAAAAGCATGGCAAAACACGCACTGTGACATCTAAATATTCCTTTTTCTAATGTGCCAGGGTGCCACATAGGTGATAGCAATGGTGTGTAAAAGAAGGTGAAGACAGCCGACTTGAACCTCTGCTTTTAACTATTTTGCAGCCTCCTGTAGATTGCCTAAGTGAAATCAGTTTTGGGAGAGATAGGGTTCAAATAGATTTCAGTAAGTTTTGCCTCTTCTTGTGCTGGCGTTTTTGACAAAATACAATGGTACAAATCATGTTGTTGCCTGGTTCTGCAAAAGCAAAGCTTGCGGTATTACACTAGGTTATTAGTGTGTTAAAATAAACTTTACATTTGACTACATGGAAACATTTTTCTTCAGTGTTTTTACATATTATTTTCAATGTAGAAAAGTTGGACTGGAATGCAGAAGGAGCTTCCTAAAGTTTATCTAGTAAAGATGCAACTATATGCCAGAGTCTGTGGGTTTTCTGGAGAACATCAAGTTAGATTTGATACATTTGGGGGTAATGTTGACATGGTGCTCTAGCCATGTAGCCAATTTTCAATTTTCCTTTACCTATTAGCTGCACATTTTTTGGGTAATTGCTTTATTTCTTCTTCCTTGTAATTACTTCCGCTAGCACAAGGCAATGTTGTTACAACTACTCACTTAATCATTCATGAAAATGTTAGTATGCAAAAAAGAATGTTTGATGTACCATAAATAAGGGGGAATATCATCACATACATATTTACCACTACTAAAGCAGAGTTAGAATCACATGTTCATGTTATTTAAGAACATAACTGTTTAAGAACATAACTGTTACTTAAGAACGTAACGTATTTAAGAAATACTGTTGCCTATGAGATGATCATAGCTAGCAATGGACATGGTGACATTTTTCAGGTATTTTCTATGCTGGTAGTAGTTCTCTGAAAAAAATCCCCATGACTCCCTTCTTCATTTATGCTTGATACCTCGGCAGACAAACTTTCCATTCGTCTTTTGAAAAGACTAGTTGAAGAGCAAAATCAGAGAAAGCATGACAGCTGCACTGACTTGTTTTTTCCTGAGTGACAGAAAAACTCTCTGACATTTAAGGAAAATATTACATAGAATTCATAAAAATGGTGTGTTTGGAATCCTTGTGACAAAGTAAATGGCAAGTAGTGTTCAATTATGAAGTACTGTAATCAGGTAGATACTCTGAATGTTTAACCATGTCCATAAATGAGTCAGCTGCTACATGCAAAGGAATGTGAGGTGTAAGAGCCAAGACTGATGGGGTGTTCATGTTGCTTCTCATGAAAAATGCAGTTTTTCTGTCCTTTTGGGGCATTATGGCCTTTAAAGGCATCAAAACAATACTGCTGCAACAGGTGCCACACCTCTGTCATGCCCCTCCAGTTTAATATGAGAGCTTGTTTTGTTCAGACAGCTGGAATGCCTCAACTGGTTTTATTTGTTTTGGTTTTATTAGTAAGAACAAAAACTGTTTGTTAAGTTAGTGGTTCTTTTTGTTCCCTTTAATGATGGAAATAGCTTATTTTCTTTGGCAGGCCAATAATTTTTTGTCTGGGGAGCAGAGGTGTAATACTCCTCCTGAAAATGGAAACTGAAGGGATTCCACACGGTTTGTAAAGCCAGCTGAAAGATGGAAAACGGGTATCTCCTGCTGTGGCTTTCTGTAAATCCACTCTGGGATCCACATGTGTCATTCTTAAGAAGCTGTCCCTGCACCACCAGCAAGGGTGGTGCAGTTGCTGTCCTTGCTGGAGCAGGTGTGACTCATAGCACTCCACCCTTGGCTCTGGGGACTGTTAAGTCCAGGAGCTGAAACAGAACAGTCCTGAGAGAAAGTGTTCTGGGAGCACAGCCCTGCTGGGGCCTCAGCAGTTATACTTTCCTCTAAACCAGGAGGATTTTAGTTTTGATTTGTCTCTTTGAAACCTGTAGGTGGTATTGAGCAGAAGCTTTGCTTGTGCTGTCACAAAATTTGGGCTGTTTTTCTGGAAGCACAGTTTACATTAATTGCATAACAGATTAATGTTTCCCCAATGCTGACACAGCAACTCTTGAGTTTTTTCATATATTTATTTTAGATTGTAAAAACAAACTAACGTGTAGCTTCATGTACCTCTGCTCTATGACATTCTTTATAGTTACTAAACCCAAAAATATCTGGGGAAGAATTAGAAGAAACCAGTGCTTCATGGAGAGTATTTGACTCTCCTCTTTAAATTGCATTATGTCTATTTGAATGTCAGCAGTACCCTCAGAATGTAGGACAGAAAGTAAGGAAGTGTTTAAATCTGAATAAGGTGTTGCAGCAATTTGAGGAGGAGTGTTGGCAGGCTGTATAAGCTGGTTAATATTCTCCATTATGAGAACTTTTGTGTCTGTTTCTTGGTGTATATGCTGGGGGTTTTTTGCCTTTGCAGTGTCAGGGTTTAGAAGTGTAATGATTTTTGCTCATGTGGTTTAGTAATGCCAGCTCTAGAATTGCGAAGTGGTTTGGGTTGGAAAGGACTTTAAAGACCATCTAGTTCCAACCCCCTGCCATGGGCAGGGACACCTTCCACAAGACCAGGTGGTTCAGGGTCCTCTCTGGCTTGGCCTTGGACACTTCCAGGAATGGGGCAGCCACAGCTTTTCCAGCCAAGGAGAGAGCTTAAGTCTCATGTCAATGCATATATCTGTTCCCAGACGTGTCTGATATGCTAATCCCAGTAGCAGTAATCTTACAGGGATATTTTTTAAGTTTTCAGGATTTTTCTAGGATTTTGCTAGCCATTTCTTGGGTCCATGTGTGTGGCCTCATGAATTTAGCTGCAGCTCTTGCTCTGCATTCTTCCAGAATTCCCTGAGGAAAATGAGTTCACCATGCTTGGGGGAACAAGTCAGCCTTCATCTGCAATTGTCTCATCTCTCTACTGCTCTCTACACATCTATTACTGTGCTCTGTAAGCCCAGCTATTTGAAATCCCCTTTCCAAAAAGAGATATTAAGGTGAAAAAAGTGAGTTCCAATGCTCAAATGTTCACATGCTAGTAGATGAGCCTCTGTTGCCAAGAATCTCTTGTCCTTTGACAAGGTGCATGCAATTTTCTCTTGAAATGTGTGCAGCTTAAAAGACGGGAAAACCAGTCAAATGGATCTTCCCAATTAGAGTCATATTGTAAATACTTGGACATAAAGGACACACCCAGTAACTGAAGCATAAAAAGGATTTAGAAATTATACAGCAGAGTACTAAAATGTAATAATGTCTACATGCAAGGTGAAAATTTCTGACTTAAGGAGTTTTTAGTTTGCTTTATTGCTTTAGATTACTTCAAACTTGACCCTTTTTTTTTCAATAATTTCTTTGGCTGTCAAAATCAACTGTAACTTCAGTGTGATTGACAGTTTTTGTTAGATGTCGAAATGAAGTTCAAGAAAAGGAAAAGAGAGTTATCTAATTGCTTTTAGTTCTAAACCAGTGGCTGTTTGGGTACCTCTCTGCAACTCTAGAAATAGCAAGCCACTATAATAATACCGGACAGAAATATGCTCTGTTCAATGTTGATGCCTGCTGAGAATTACTTGAAATGGTCATCAAGAAGCTTATAACCCATTACTGTAAAATTATTTGTTCAGACTTACAACTTTTAATCTGATATACATTTAGCAAATGCTGGAAGTTAATGGAGAAGAAGGGTAGGTAATGGAGAAGAGACTACAGCATCACAAGAAATAACACATAGCACTTAGAGTCACATTTACACAGTGACCTGCAGGTCTAATTCTATCTTCTAAATATATGCTAGGTGGAAGCTAACACATACTGGATTCAAATCAAAGGCCAATGTAGGTGTGATAATGTTGGCTTCAGCACACAATGCCCAGCTCCACCTGCCCTCAGTGTCAAATTTCAGTGCTGTCTTGAGCAGGTCACTGTTCACAATTAACTAGTTCAGAGGGACCTCAAGTGTTTGTACACAGACTGCAGTCAATCTTTGTGCACGTACACGTGTTCTATCTATTTTCTATCTGAGGGTCTTAGAAGGTTTAAAAATAGTTATTTAAGTAAAATGATTTTTGAAAAACTGCTGGCACCAGTAGTACAAAGCTATGGACTGTTGGCAGCCATGAAGTGAACATGCACCTTGCCAGTGTTCTGTGGTGTAAAAGAATGCTGAAAAATGTGCAATTTTGCTCACTGTTTGAACAAGTATTTCTTGTGTCTGTGCAGCACTCTGGTCCTTGGTTGCACCTGATGACGAAGAAAGCAATTGGTGCAGAAGTAACTGAAAACCACAGAGCTTTTTTTCTCCAGATCTCCCATCTTCTGTGTCTAGAATGGCTTGATCTGGTCTTAATTACCCCTAATTCACCATGACATTCCAGCAAGTGGGACCATCAGGGCCCATAACAGAACAAACGCCTCTTTTTACAACCAGGCAGTTGCTGATTGCAGCAATAAGGAAGTAGTAATGACTTCACCTTCTGGGTGGTGTGGCAGGAGTCCAATGGCTGGTTATTGTCAGCTGTGGAGCACCTTGCATTTCCAGTGTCATTGGAGGACTCTCCTCTGTTTTGGGGAAAGGAAGGTCTCAAATAGTATCTTTTGTTACTACCAGCATAAGTTTTAAAGGCAGAATTTATATCTGTGCTTTATCACTGCCCTGGAATTTCCCCTTATTCTTGCCCTCCAGTTTGTTTCCGGTCTGCTTTGTGGTGGTGGAGGGACTGATTGACCTTGCTGCCACTTTATCAGAAATGGATTTCTGATCTTTCTGGTCAGCTTTTAAAAGCATTCGTTCATTTAGAAACTGACTTGAGTCATCAGAAGGGTCAAAGTCCTACTGCATGATGTACTTTTCATTGTCCCAAGATACTGAGGGGCGCTTAAATTGAAAAACTCAGAACTAGTGCTAGCTAGCTGTATTTTAATCAAAAAAATCTGTGCAAGAAGACCCCAAAGAAGAGTGGTAAGAAATAGTTATGTGTGCCATTGCTTTAGGGCCAGTAAAGCTTTTTATCCATTTGTAGAGGTAATTCAGGTTTTAAAAATGTAGGACTAATTGTTTCATAAATGAAAAAAATCAGTTACCTTCAGATGAAAAGTTACAACTGAGTGCTTGGTAATTGTTTTGTCTAAAGCTAATTACTAGTGACTTTTTTTGTGGCTAATAACAAACTAGTTCATGGAACAATAACTGATGCTTTTGTGTCTTTATTACGCTGTTTTGACTCCTGCTGTTCATGATTTGGTTCTAACACTGTCTTAAACAAGTATTGTGTGGTACCTCCAAGACTTTTCTTTGATGCAAATCTCAGTGTTAATCAGCTGGCCTGCATTTTGTTTAGTAATAGTAGTCGCTAAGTGCTTCTGCTGGAGTCACACTTTCTTTGCACTGAAGCAAATGTTAAGGCTAGAAGAGCATGGTAGAAATTACATCTCAGTATCTTGGGAAACCCTGCTTTGCAAGCAAGCTGGAAGTCCTTTTCTGAGCTTTATAGAGGCACATAAGTTGTCACCTGCAGCTCTGAGAGCAGACTTCACTTCTGTCATTGATGCCTCTATGTATGGGCCATCTTGTCTGCTGTTTTGCCTGACAAATCAAGACACACCTGCAGGCTTAATCCTGCAAGAGACACTCATTACCATGTAGCACACACACAACAGACTTAACATTACTGACACCCCTACCAGATGCAGATCCCCAGATAGGTCTTTGCTGTTTCTCATTGTTTCCAAAGCCAGGCCGTTCCATTCTCACACTTTTCTGCTGACTCTTCAGCAAAATTAATCTCTTCATGTGATTTACTGTGCAACAAAAAGATGGCTGTTTGTTTTCTACCAGAGGGGCCTTGCATCTGGCTAAACTGGTGTTTTTCCAATGTTTAAAATAGATACTTTAATGTAAAAACTGTTGCTATAAAGTAAAAAAAAAAAAAATTCAGAGTCAAATCAGTAAATGGATCAAAAGAAAAAATGTTTACAAATGTTCTCAAGCAAAGCTATTACTCGTTTACTTATCTTCTTTCCCAGTGCTTTGAACTCTTTGTGTGGAGACAGCAGAGAAAAGCCCTAATTTTTTAAGCTCATTAGCTTTAGCTAAGTATTCTATGTCTTCAATTATTTTAGTTGAACCAGCCTGACAAATAAATTAAAACCTAGGTAACTGAGGCTTTTCCTTTTCCACTAACTCCACAGTTCAGTGCAATGCTCACTTTTCTCTTCCTCTCTCTCTTGGAAAGAGAAAATGAAAAACCAACCTGTCTCCAAGAGCATTTTGATTCACATATGCAGATACATGCATATGCATGCTTTGCGCACGGGACGGTGACATCCTTGAACTGCGAAAGAGACCAAAACCAGTTAGTTCTAATTCACTTTGGGATCAAAGCCCCTTGTGCTGTTTTATGTGAAGTACCAGCTGGGGAGTCACTGCAGAGCAGTCTATGTCCTTGCACATATCCTTGGTAGCATTCAGTTCCACCCGTTACTTCCTTCTCCAGTGGCCAGGAGAAACAATGAATTTGGGAATAAAGAGATGGAAACCAGGCACTGACTGCTGCAAGTGGGTGTTATGGGCATGGCACAGTGGCTTTGCAGTGAAGGGTTTAAAGTCATCTCTACTGACTGGACAAAACACTTGTGTGAATTGGATCCTGTGGCTCAGCTTACGGGTCTGAAATGAGTGTCATGAAGATGCACATTTCCTCAGAGGGTTTAATTTCTGCCTTTGCTCTCTCTGCCAGGGAGGAGGATGAGTACTCAGAGCTGAGGTCAGAGCTGAGCCAAAGCCAGCAGGAGCTTAACGAAGACTCGCACAGCATGGACCAGAACTCTGTCTCAGTGCCAGAGAATCAGTCCACCATGGTCACTGCAGATGTGGGTGAGTTGAGTTCTTAGCAGAAGTGATGGCTTCCCACAGCAGAAAGGTATCATAGCTTTTGAAATGCAAATCCAAGCTTTTGGGGAGAAAATTAATTAATGTAGGATGTGTTAATCACAACTGATGCTAAGCTTCTACATGACTCTGAACTTAGATGTGACGTAATCTCTGTGCCTTGATTGTAGAATCGTAAAATCATTAAATTTGGAAAAAATCTCTGAGATCATTGAGTCCAGCCATCAATCCGGCACCACCAGCATCTTCACCATTAAACCATGTCCTCAAGTGCCATATCCACACAGTTTTTGAACACTTTCAGGCATGGTCCACACACCCCCTAGACAGTCTGTTCCAACACTTTACAATCCTGTCCATGAACGTGTTTTTCCTGATATCCAATGTAAACCTCCCTTGGTGCGTCTTGAGGCTGTTTGCTCTTGTCTGATCACTTGTTGCCTGGGAAAAGAGTCCAACCCTCACCTGACTGCAGCCTCCTCTCTGTTGTAGAGAGCAATAACGTCCCCCTTGAGCCTCCATTTCCCCAGAAGCAGACCTTCTAGCAGAATTCTGCTGTAATCCTCACTATGACAGATTTCCAGAACTTTCTTCAGAAAATTCTTCTATTCCTGTTTTCTATACTATATTATTTATCAAGTGCAAGACCTGGTATAGTACATTTGTACTTTCATGTCTATGATTTCTAGAAACATAAATACAAAAGTATTAGTAATAATGTGACTGTGTAGTATCTGACCTAGGGAATTCAAAATATTTAATTTTAAAATTACAAAAAATTTAATGTTTTACTTTCAAAAGCTAGTGCTTACTGTTAAGTTCCTATTTGAACAGATTCTAATATGAGGATTTTTTCTTCCTTAATTTTCTTCTTACCAAGAAAAAAAAAGAAAGTAATTTACTTTTCAGGATTTATTTTGTCTTCATGAGGTGGAGCTGAACCAGGGTTTGTGGATATAAACAGCAAGTTATCTGTTTAAATTTGATCTAGCAATGAAAAACATGGCAGTAGAATCACATACAATGTAGAGACCTAGAAGATAAGGGGAATGATGTGTCTGTCTCAAAAACCAACAGATAGCTCTGGAACCAGAGCTTGTTGGGTTGTTGGTACTAACAGCCAAGGATTGTTAGTAATAACACACTCTGAGAAGGAACAGGATGTGGCTGGAAAAGGGAGCCATGCAGAGGTACAGGCAGCACTCTTCAGAGACAAGTGTCCTTTTTTAGCACCAGGACATGAGCACAACACAGCACACAGCAAGCACAGGGACGAGAAGAGGACATGTGCTGTAGAAGAGAATCCAGACCACCTAAGTCTTCAGAAGTCCTCCCAGGCATTCCTAGAAAGGTCTGAAAGGACAGAGTGCCCATGATAACTAATTTGCATAGAAAGGGAGAAAGTAATCTCCAGTGTGGGGAAAACTTACCTATAAACAGGTACCTCCACAAAGCCCAGGATGCTTTCTTTGCATGTGCAGCCCAGCACCCTGAACAGCTGAATTATGCCAGAGCCAGGACTGGTAATCTTCTCTCTTCGTCACTTCCTCTCTTCTCTTTCTTCCGTTTTCCACTTCATCCAAAAGCCACTGCCATATAGCAACACTGTGCTTATATTGTAGGTCAGGGCCTAACCTGACCCAGTTTCCATGCCGAGTGTCTATCTGTGAGCTTTTGTGGACGCTCTGACTTTCATCATTCCTTTGACCAAGCATCTGCAAATCTTGGGTGCTCCCTTCCATTAAGGGTAGGGCTCACAGGTAACAATAGACAAATACAAACATGATCTCTAGGAATTCCTGCATTTCTTCTGTAGTTTCCTTCTATCCATAGGCTCTGTCCTTTATGGATGTTGTTTCCGTATTCCTGTGAAAATAAATTACACACACAAACATAGATACAGGAATATGTATAATTTTAAATCCTTCTAGATATAGGTGTATAAGGATAAAAAATCATGCTCTAATAACCCATGTGCATGACTTGCTTACTACCCTCACAGAGTGACTGCCCCTAATCAGTGACTTAGTAAAACCAGTAATACTTCATGACACACTAATGCATATGGATCAGCTGCTCTGTTGCTACAGGTAGTAAAACACCTACAGCTAGAACTGTGAATGCTCTCCAGTATGTCTTGCAGAGCTTGTGATTGGGCCGTGCTGGTTTTCTGTCAGAAATGGGGTTCTCACATTCTAAACTGTTTATTTTATGGGGGAAATGTCACTGTCGGAACAAATCCCAGCACACAAAGTCTCATGAAGGTTGTTTAAATGTACAAAATGTTTATTACAGAAGATATTATGGAAAAAAGCAAATTCAAGAGAACAAAGCACAAGGTTTTTACAAGTAAGCATCCTGCTTGCTATATCCTGCTTGTAAGTGAGTGGTGGTATTATTGGTATTATTATGAGGGGCTTTTTTACTATACAGCACCCACCCATGTGTATTACTATCACACATGGGTGGCTGCTAATCAGGTGGCTGCTAATTGGGAATCAGTGAAATGACTTCCCAGAAAAAACTTCTGTATGTTGTCCATTCAAATTTTTCATGCAATGCTGTAGCATCATTCTAAACTCCTCTTTTTCAGCAGTAAGTTTGTGTTTATGTGTTTATGTCTATTAGGCTGTGGAGCTAGATTAATGAGTTTGCAGTTTTTACTTTCTGTTCCTCTCATTCCTTCATTCAGCAGCTCTCAGTCTTCCCTTGCACAGGGAGGTTTTAAGGCAGTTTGCAACAATGTGGTGACTTGTATCTGTTAAAATTCAGACTCAGTTGTGACCCAGTTCAGTGCCACACAGCTTTACTGCCCTGCAAGAACCACAGCTATGAGACTACCACGAAGTTTTGACCATGGTGAAGCACTTGCAGCATCAGTACAGGAATCATCCTCCACCAAGAATGCCTGCCACTGTTTTTAGTGGGATAGAGGAGCTGTGGATGCACTGCCACCTCAAAGTGCACCCCTTGTGTGCTCTGCTGTGAGTAGCTGCTGCAGACTCCTACCTAGCAAGCTAGAAAAACTGACTGGCACATCCAGGAGACTGTGCAAGGGTGAATTCTGCCACAGGAGCTGCTGCTGTTTGTCATTAGAGGTGAACCTAAGAGAAACAAAAATAATTTATGGAGTGAGCTAGCAAGATACAGAGACCCACTTGTTTTCACATAAGTGGAGAATGCAATGGCAGTTGGGCACTAGAAGAGGTTAACCTAAAGACAGGAAGTAGTTCTCTGTGATACTTTAATTAAAATAGAATTGTTGTATAAGCTGGTAATATGGTTGTAGTATGGAACATAACAAGCTGTGGTGTTATGGTCCCTGAATATTCTGCAGTTTTATTTGAAGGAGTAGCTATTAAGATAAAACACAGGCTCTAAGGTAGGGATCATTTCTGTAAACACCATGATTTTTTAAAATCAGGTAGTACCTAAGTACAACCACAAAAATTCCTCTGAAAAATATCAAGTCATAACATCCCTGAATGTACCAGACAGAAAAATGTTGTGTTTACAGAGACAAACATATGACATTAATTAAATCAGGATACTAGACCTTGAATGGTCTGAAGAACAACATAAAGAAATGTCACAGAATGTAAGCACGTAATACCTTAAAATGTTCTTCAGAAAAGAAGGAGTTTTGAAGAAAGAATGAACACTTCAGATAAGCTGTGGGGCTGTTATTTGTCAGATGAGGGGTAGCTCATGATTTCAGTTGATGTGATTATGGTATTTAAGCCTATCAGTTGTCTAGGAAAAAGTGACAGAGTGCAAGGACATTCTTTGAACAGTATCATCCTGGCTGTTTGCAGCAGATGCTTCCTGGTTAAGAGTTTGTTTTTTTCACTGAGTAACTAATTGTTGTGATGTTTATTTTGTTTTGTCTTGCTTTTTTTTAGATAACTGTAGTGATTTGAATTCAGAACTTCAGAGAGTGCTAACAGGTCTGGAAAATGTTGTCTGTGGGAGGAAGAAGAGCAGCTGCAGTTTATCAGTGGCAGAAGTGGACAGGCATATTGAACAACTCACTACTGCCAGCGAACATTGTGATTTAGCCATTAAGGTAATGGTGACATTAGGCTCTAAAATGCAGCATGTTCATTGCCTGAGACACCTGATCACTTCTGTAGTAATCACACTTTGCGTCCAAAGGTATTAAAAGTACTTCACAGAAGTCAACTCAACTTCACAGTGTGTGTTTGGTAAGTAGTAACAGATCTGTTCTATACCTTCCAAAGTCCAGGAGGAGCTACTTTGGACCTCAAGTCAGAAATGTATTTGTCTTATGCTCATTTCAAAGATAAGGGAAAAGGGGATACTCAACAGTTAATTTACTTTCTTAAGCAATTTTGCTTATCCAGCAAACAAGCTGTCACCTGCCCAAGGTCCTACAGCTAATCATTGACCAGTGACTGAAAACACACTGGGTATGTTTGTGGTTGGCTAAGTTGTGATTGGCTACCTGAAAATACAAAGCTGTCCTGGTTCCAGCCAGGACTGGGTAAATTTTTACGGTAGCCAGGAGGGGCACGGCCAGGTTATCCTGTATCCCTCATTTTCCAGGAGGGAGGGAAGGAGTCCCTTCCCGGTCATGTATTCTTGGGGGTGAGAGCTCATGTGGAAATTGCCCGTTTATTGTACACTTCTCTTATTAGTATTTTTGCTGTTACTGTTTATTTTCTTACCTCGTTGCTGCGTCCAGTAAATTGTTCTTATCACAGCCCCTGATCTTTTCCTTTTGTGCCTCTGATTTCCTTGTCCATCCCTCCGCAGGGGACTGGGGAATGAGTGAGCAGGGCGTGGATTGGAGTTGTTTCAGTGGGAGAACTAAATTGGGAAACACCATTCCTAAACCACAGCAAAAGCTAATTTAACATTAAGCATTGGTTCTGCATTAGTTCAAATGAGATAAGTCAGCCTCAGGAACAAATAATTCAAGTGGTATCTGTATGTGTTGCATTTATTGTGAATGTAACAGAACAAAGAGAGGGATGTTTCCTGGCACATGTAACAAAAGGCACTGCAGTTCAGAACCTGAAAGCAAGAGAGCCACAGAGAATCTTCCTATATTCAGGTGAATATGTAAACAAGCTTTTTGTGTCAGGTGGAAAGGTATCAGTGACTCATTTTTACAAGAAAAATTGTACTGACAATCTGCTTTTGAAGTGAGGAGGTCTGTGACCATTCTAGATGGCTTTGACAGCCCTTTGTCCTCATACTGAGAAAAGTTCCTTCTGTTCTTGGTGGTGCCTGAGGAATATAACAAAATATTAAGAAATTAATGTTGTGTGTATGTTTGACTTCCGATATCTTGGGATCAGTATGAAAGAAGTTTGAGTGTCTCAGAGGATTGGGATCAGTACTTTGAATGTTGCCTAGTATTGTTTGAAGTTTTTAGTGTTAACTGTTTTCAGAAGTCACTATTCACCAAAAGAGATACTGTGGATTCTGCGAAATAGGTAGAGATCAGCTTAGAGAGGGAGTAGAGCGGCCCACAGAGATATCTGAAGAGAGATGTGTTTAATAGGGCAAAACCTATACATGGAGCCCCTCTCCACCATTGCACCCCTGGCTGCAGGAAATTTGTGCTTTGCTGTTTCCTCAGAGAAAAACTTGAGAGAATTTTAAAGTGGATGGAATTGTGAATGGAAACCTGAAGTGTCCTGACTATCTTTTGCCTTGGCTATTTGCTTTTTTCTTCACCAACAGACGAATGCATTTATGTGCTTTAAATCCTTCAGCTTTGGTGGTTAAATTTCTCTAGACTCTTTTTATTGCAGTTGCTGCTGAATTTTTTTTTCTTCTTTAATACAAATTATGTCACCTGAGCTAACTCTGTTGTTGCTGTCCCACAAAAACTGAAAAGATCTTGAAATTAAATATATCAGATTGTCTTACGAACTGAACAGTTACAAAAGCATACTTTAAGAGAAGGATTTAAGAAAATTTCCACACAAGTCTGCTTAATGCTCTGTTTATTTTGGAAAGCACATCAGTAAGACATCTAACCACCAAAATTTTGCTGATTAAAAAAGCTGTGGAATTTCCAAGCATGAAACATTTAGAACACAAGAACAGCAGTACTGGGTCAGACCAAAAGTCCATTTGCCTAGTGGCAGATGCTAATGGAAAGACAGCATCAAAAATGACATGTGTAGTATATTCTTTTCCTTCCTTCAGAGATGCTTCCAGCAAAGTGGGTCTCTAGGGACTTGAACCAAAGATGATGTCTTTGTGTTTAATTGTAATGGGTGGAATTTTCTTCTTTGTTTCTTTCTACTGTGTTTTTGGACCTGTCTAAATTTTTGGCCTCCATAAATTCCATTAGGAATAAATTCTGCCGTTGAGTTCGACCATATGAAGAAGTATTGCTTGAGTGTCTTTTAAACCTGATACTTGCTGATTTAATCTGATACTATGTCTGTAACGTAACACTTTTTGTAAAGACAGTAGGGCAGAGAGCACTGGTGAAGTGTCAGTGACAAGACTAGAATTACTATGATAGGACATCCTGCTGCCCTGTGCTCAGAACACAACATTGTAATTCAATCCCATACTCTGTGAAATTATACCTGAATTATGTGCTGTGCAGCAACACATCAGATGAAACTGCTCTTTAATGCTGCTTTGAAGAAAACTAATCAACATTATTTTATATAGCTATATCTGTATACAGTGTTTATGCTTTATTTTCCATGGAGGATGGTTGGTAGCATATTGGACACCAGAGAAGTGCTGTAGTGGTAGTGCTCTGACAAGCAGTGGCCTAGAAATAGCAGGGGTTGGGAAAATAGCAACACTGGAGCGTGGGGAATAAGGAGGAAGAAGGCAGCAGCTGAACTTTGCATTAGAGGGATGAGAAAACAGCAGGGGAAGTTCTAGGGGGTTGTGGGGGGAAGAAGGGAGAGGATAAATCAGAAACAAAGAGACACCATTTAAAGTAAAAAAGCTAGCATTGTCAAGAGGGAATGCTCCTGCTATTACAGAGCTTCTCTTTACATTGTGAGATTAACTACCATGTGCTTATTCAGAACTTGAACTCTTCCTCATGCTCTGTTGAAATAATTTACCTGATCATAATTTGAGACCTATGGGTCTGAGTGAAGCTAATACAAGGGAGAGCTGCAGCTTCTTTCATCTCACAGAGATGTTGCAAACCTCTGCTTTTTCAGAAAAGTAATTTCAGTTTCCTGCCAAATCTGTAAGCAGAATTGCAGTGTAGATACTCTGATACTCTGTCAATAAAGTCTCATAATTGTGGCTCTAAATGTATTGCAGTTTTATGTAAGAGAGACATGAAATATGATTCAAAAGGATAAACTGAACAAATAATAAAATTTCATTGATACCTCAAAGTCAGACAGTGCTGAAAACACTGGGAAGATTTCTTGCAGGGAAAAAAAAAAAGTTGTGTCTCCAGCTAGGTCTGTCATTTTCAGCTGTACTCTAGTTGATTCTTTTAGTCCCTCCCAATTTACAGAAATAAAGCAGTAAATATTCAGTAATATATAGAATCATAGATTCATAGAATATTGAGAATTGAAGGGATCCATCAGGATATAAACCTTCTTTTGAATAAAACTAAGTAGATTATTATTAGCTTTGGTTCATCAGTTGTCTTCCATTGGTTCATCAGTTATCTTCCATTTTAGATGTAAAAGTATAGATTTTAGCTATAACTTTTTGGATTAGCCAATGAAATGAAACTTTCTGCATTGCCAGTGATATAGTCTTTTATTTTCCATGTTTCATCCCATCAGTTTAATACACACTGCTTTCAGGGAGATTCAAAAGCTTACGGGCAACATTTGAAGCGGTTTTGCTTGTTGCAGGTATCTTTCATAGTTAGACATGTGTAGTGGTTTCACGTTCACCGAATTTTTGTTTTGCCAAATTTAGTGTAGTAGTTTGAGTGTCTGCTCTTTTTTACCTCTGGGAGATAGGATTTTTTGAGAAAAAGGCAAAACAGGCCCCAATTTAAGGTAAACAGATAGTTTATTAACACACACTAAGGAAAAAGAGAAAAAAAAGGAGAAAATTGAAACCTTCAAAACCCTCATCTTCCCCCACAAGTGTTCACTTTTCTACAAACAACAGAGACAAAACCTGTGCTTTTCAGTCAGTTTCACCATTTAAATATAGTTTTTCATCAATTCTTTAGGGGAGGAGCTTCTTAATTTACCATGGAATTTTCCCACTGACAACCTAGAACAGTTTTCTTGTGGGTCTGAGCTCTCACAGAAACATCCACCTGGGGAAAGTTGCTTCCACGTGGTCTCCTCCGATTAGCAGTTTCCCAAGTGGCTTATGGGTCATAGAAACTCAGGCATCTGGGGTGCCACCTTTTAAAAATGAGCAACTTCAAAGGCAAAGGAATCTTCATCTCAAGGAACAGAGCTGTTTTTTCACTTCTTTCACTGGTGCAGGAGCTTTTCATCTCTCTCTCTCTCTGTTCAGGCATCTCATGGGACCACAAGAATCACAGATTCTAATGCAATATTACTCAGTCCATCACTGTCCTGGGTTGTAGTATAAGATATGCACAAAGTATTCTATCACCGTCTTCATGAACTGTTGAAACCAATTGCTGAAGCAGTGTTCTTCCAGATTTCCCCCTCCCTCTTCTGTTAAGGTGTCTCCTGTTAAGGTGTCTTCTGGTAATGGTCTTCTGCTAATGGGTCTTCTGCTAATGGGTCTTTTGTTAATGTGTCTTCTGTTAATGGCCTGCTGCATGACTCATAGGTAACTCCCTCTGGGAGTTATCTCTCTCTAATGGGCCATTAAGGACCCCCTGTATGACTCATTATCCCATTGTGAGATGCTCTGCCCAGGGGGAGGAGCCAAGCATTCTCACCTGGATATAATCTGGGATTTGGGACAATATGGGGGACCTTACCCACTGGATTCCCAGAGGATCAGAGCTACCAGACCTTTCTATGGGATCACTGCTTCTGTCATCCCACTCAGGTTGTATTGTGACTCTGTCAGTGGTCTTTTGTATTATTGCATCTATTTTATTTTATTCTTTTTTTTTCTCTTCTTCCTATTAAATTGTATTTCTGACTTGAAGCCTCTCACTTGTTTTGCTTTCAAACCACTACAATCACAAACACCTTTGCTCAAAAACCCACAAATCATCTCTCCAAATGCATATTTTTCCCGTGATTTAAAAGATTATCTACCTGTAATTTCCATAGGTCAAATAAGAAGTCCAGCCAGAAGGGAACTCCTCCATCCTTCCTCAATTAGTCTTTTACTTCCTCTCTCCATTTGACTGTTACACTGAGTCTTCTCTATGTTCTCTCTGTCTTTTTGTCTCTCTCTGGGAAGAGCTAAGTCTCAATCTGTGTCAGGAACGAGTTAACGTTCTTGCAGATGGGTCACATCATCTCTGCTGGGCAGCCACCAGGATTTTCAAAGGATCGGGGAAGAAAACTCAGGCCGACAGATCTCAGAGCAGCCCAGGTGATGGACGCCTCCTGCCTCCACCCCTCAGTCTCATCTGGGAGGGCCCAGCTTGGAGCAGCTGCAGGCTCCCCTCCCCCTACTGCGGAAAAGGGCCCAGGCCCATGGGCTGACCTTGGGCCAACTCCTCCTGCCATAGGGGGACCGTCAGGGTGTTTTACAGCTGCTAAAAACTGATTGGGGCCGGGACAGGGGCATATGCTCACCCTCTCCCCCCTGGGCCTGGGAGTCACTGGGCCAGGCAGGCCTCCTGTGAAAACCTGGGCCCAGGCCGGCGGGACCATCTTGGTCCCCCTCAAGGACAGAGCTAAGACTCACCTCCTCTGGCCGGAAGAAAAAAGAGGGCTTGGCTTGGGCACACTCAGCTTTATATGGGTATTACCAAAAGTCACTTTCAGCTTCTCAGTGGTCAAATCACATGCCAGATAGAAAGAACTGTCCTCTGATAGGTCCCTGTCCTTTCTAAAACAAAGTGTCAGGTCCTGGCAGGGCGATATTCCATTAACTAAAAAAACCAAACTGTGTTAACCTATCACAACCTGGAGTACAGGCACAGCATATAGGTAGTATGTATATACAGTATACAGGTAGTAGATTACAAGCCGCAGGTGGTTCCCTGACAGGCTGTTATGCTGTGTTTCAGCAATTTAGTGGGCAGCCTGACAGTCTGTTCAGACGTGGCAATATTCCCTTGCTGGTGGTGGGTGCTCGTAGTTCCGTTTCTCCCACTGGAAGTTCCTGAATGTCCCTTGAACTGAACAGTGTCTACAAGGCATAGCTCTGCGCACAGAGGTGGGACAGGAGTGCTGGATGGCATTGTGTCCCAGAGAAACCCAGCCTTTTTTTAGGTACTAGAAAGGCTGTAACATCCCCTGTAAGCCTAGCCAAGGCCAGAATTCTTTCTTGTATTTTGCTGTCACCTCAAGGAAAGGACATACTCAGGGACATGGGAAAGAAGGGCCTGTCAGAGTCCAGGGCATCCCTTTGGGTGACCTGGGACCTGAAGAAGAGAATTTGAGCCCTGGACAGGGGGGTGTGAAGCCAGTCCAGGGGGGTTGGAGACCTTAGCACACAGCCCAGAAAGACACCGAGTTTGATTTTAGTCCATGGGAAAAGCTTCCAGCACTAGGAGAAGAATTGCAAACCTCAAGGGTATGAAAATAGTAGCTTAGCACAGCACGGGGTGAAAAATTTTGTAGTTTTAGGATTCTTAGTATAGAGGTAAATGGGGGACAAGATGGAGGATTTAGGGTGTTGCACTAAGTTCTTCTCCTTCTTCCTCGTCCTCCATCTTCTGAGGTAGTGATGACACAAAGTAGTTTGAGGGGATTGGGTTAAGGTACAAGTGACCTTTCTAGTATAGGCACTAGGCATTGGCACAAATTAGTAAATAATGGACACGTAGTTATCTGTATAAGAGTAGAGCACCGCCTCACCGAGGAGCAGTCGCCTCGTGTCCCAGCCGCTGTCCGGACCTCGGCTGGGTGCAGAGAAAACTTTGAGATATCAAATAATAAACAACACGAGAAACCTGAAAACAAGGCCTTGGAGACTCTGCTTTTTTACGCAACGCGGTTCAGGGCTTTTAGAGGGCCAAGGACTCTTAACAGCCGGAATCTCGGGTGAGAAAACCAAACCCGAGAAGGGCCCTCTTTTAATCCTCTCCCACTCTTTTCAGTGCCCTTTTGTGGCTATAAATAAGGCCCCATGCCATGCACATTCACAGACTGCTCATTTCTGTCTGTTACTTAACAGGGAAACAATAAGTACAGTGTTCGCACATGATGAGGAGTCATTAATTTGTTGTAAAGTATTCTGAGGTTAAACTACCAGGATTGCTGTCATTCACAGGTGGCATGTTTTATTTGCATGTATTTGTCTGCTTTGGTGTTTGTCAGTATGAAATGTTTTAATGAAATGCTGAAACTGTCAAAGACAATAAGTAATGATGTTGCTTGATATTACTTAGCAAACAAAAGAAGCAAATTAATGGTGTTGAGGGGCTGGGAGTGTATATGTAAGTGTGTAGAGTTGCCTGTTAACACATATTTCTGTTCCATCTACCCATTTGTCCTGCTCAGTCGTTTTTGCCGCTTTCTGTTCATTGATGATTGTGTTTTTGCAGACAGTGGAGGAGATTGAGGGTGTGCTGGGATGTGACCTTTATCCAAACCTGTCTGAGGAGAGGTCTCGGTGGGAGAAGGAGCTGGCTGGCCTGCGGGAAGAGAATGAGAGCCTCACAGCCATGTTGTGCAGCAAAGAAGAGGAGCTTAACAGGACCAAGGCCACTATGAATGCTGTCCGTGAGGAGAGGGACAGGCTGCGTAGAAGGGTAAGGCTGCTGCACAGACGATACATTCTTCTTCCTCCAGTCTCTGCAGTTTTGTCACCAGAACAGGCTTCTCTTTAATCTCACTTCCTGTGCTGGCTGTAGGGCTTGTTGTTTTCAAAGCTGGGCTATACAAATGACAAAACTGGGACAGAACTGGACATAATTGAAAGAGAGTGTGTGAAAAATAGCCAGCGTGCACAACAGCCTGATTTCAGAAATCATGTGTTAACAGGAAAACAGATGCTCATCTTTGGGGAAGCATATGTAACTTGGATATAAAGAAAGCAGATATTCATCTAGAGAATTTTCCTGTGAGGCTATTTTTCCTGTAAATGACAAATATTTCTTTGTTTTTGATGGAAATTCAATTTTTGATTAGGAGAAAGAAAAAGAGAAGGACTCCTGTCAGTGGGTAATTCTCATACAGAACAATGAGTAGTTCCAGCCATGTCCTGCTTCCCTCTATACATTTTATGATGCTGTAAGGCCAGATAAAGGCTTTGTGCTTTGTGTGGAGTCCAAAGTAAAAAAAAAAGGGGAAAAAATTGTTCACAAAAAAGATGAAAGATCCAAGAGAATGTGATCTCAATCTCAGTTACTTTTAAAATTTGTTACCTTTGTACGTGGTAAATTTGCGGAGTTTTGGCTAGATATGAAGTATTTTTGTTTTTGAAACACACAGTTTCAAGTCTGTGTCCAGTCTGAATGACAACTCAGACCACTATATCATGGTAAATTCTTGCAAGTATTAATCTTTACCTATTGGCAGCAGATCATCTTTTTTTGCTGTTCTAAACCAACATTGTTCTGCAGTGACTGTGGCATTATAGCATGAACCTGCATCATGTGAGATTTATAGTCTCCAGATATGAAGCCACAAATTACCTTTTCAAAACTCCCTGCGTTCTCCTAACACTAAAAAGGCATGTGTGATGAGGCAAGGATAGTAATCTCGTATCATATAAATCAAGACCAGTTCAACTTTTCCTTTGTAATTTTTTGTCTTATTATATACCATATGTTCTTTTCAGTCCTGAAACTTTTGGACTGGTAGTGACATTTTTTTTTTAAGTGGAGGCAATACTACCCCTTGAGCTACAGAAGTAACATTTATGGACTGGCTGGATTGTTGCCAAACTGAGAGGGTGGCCATCAACACAAGCAGGCAGAGAATTGAAGTGTGTGCTTGAGAAATTTGCTTACACAAATGCAGGTATTGACACTCCTGGTGATGCAGATCAATATGGAGATATCAAACAGTAGACAGATAGGTGGCCTTGAGCATACAAAAAGATTCCTGTTTTGAGAAGTGCAGCATGTAAGTTAAGGGGCTTGAAAGAATGGTAACAAGAATTTATGCTGACTTCAAGGAGCTCCTCAGCTGAGAAACAGCAAAGGGGAAAGAATTGGTGTACCCTCAGGGATCAGTATGGCTGAGCCGCAGTGGCGAATTCAGTCCTATGAGGTACCAGAGAAGCTCTTTTCAGTAGGGATTGGAAAAACTGCATAAAGAGGGGTGAGATCTAGTCTGGAATGTTATATGTCATTCTTGTCTCTTATGCATGTAAAGGTGCAGTTCAAATTGGCAAAAAAATTGTGTAGACAATGGTCAGAGAAATGAGCATTGTCCGTGGAGAAGGAACTTGTCCTGTTCAGCATGGCAAAACAAAATCTTGATTTGTTATCTCTTTACAAATGCTAGAGAAAGAAAATAATAAGGGGAGTAAAGGCTCTCTAAACTCAGGGACAAAACTGAAGCAAGAACAGACTAATATGAACCAGCTGTAGCTATCTGAGGCCAGAAGTTAGACTGTGAGGTGTTCAAGACACAAGAAGATTGTGATTCTGAACGAACAGTAAGGAGTAAGGCTACTGATTAGTAAGGCTACTGAGTTGTAAAATATTAAAATTTTAAATTTATAATTTAATAATAATTGTAATTTAAATTATAATTTAATAATAATTGTATTAAACATAATACAAGATTATGTTTGTATAATGAAATATATGACTATGCAAAGATACCTGTTAAAACCAGGGTCATTACATTAGGATTGTGTCTGAAGGAAAGCAGAAAAAGCCAAGGTAACACAGCTGCATTAATTCTAGAACCAGCCTTAACACCTTTTCATGACTGTGATATGTTATGTCTGGCTGCCAGCAGACAAAAGTTTATTATGGAAGCATATCTGGTGGACAGAGAATTAAGGTCATCAGCTTGTTTCAGTTGTTTGCAGCTACAGAGGACTTTAATGAAATCTGGTAATTAATATCATCCTTATCATTCAGAACAACTGATTAGTTGCCCTCAACAGAAAGGTTAGTTCATGACATATGACCCTGTTTGCACACTATGTAATTGTTGAACTGGCCACCGTATTTGCATTTTTAATGTAGCTTCATGTCCATAATGGCAACAAAATAAATGTTTTCTTTGACCTATGAAATATGTTCTATATGCCACCTGAACTCAAGTGTCACTTCACATTATTTCCCAGGAGACTGGGAAAGGAGATCCAACTAAAATTTAATTGTTGTCCTCAAATTAAATTGGGTGAAGAGGACAAGCTTGAAGTTGACCAGATCAATAGGTCTGTTCCTTCAGACCAGTGCCTGTAATCAAGCAGAGTGCTTTCAGTACCTTTTTCTCAGGCTTGTTGTAGATGTAATTTAATTAAATTAATTTATTTACTGTGCTCAGTTAACAGATTGAGCTGCTCTCTGGAACAGTAGCTAAGAAACAACATACATTCAGACTTTGTTTCTCACAGATCATTAGCGAGTGAGGTAATTGCTTACTTCTGTAGGTTGTAACAGCTAATTTCATAATGCAGAGGTATATTTTACCTCTGTATTATTTTACTATATTAAAAATAAAATCTATTTAGGTCCAGGCTGATCAGTGGCCTGGAAACCACTGACACATAGCTGACCATAATCCTGAATCCAGTAATACAGATGGTGGGGAATTTCTGTACCAGTCTGTGGGATTAATATTATTATTACATGAGAATAAGGTTGTAATCAGGTCAGCGCTGTTTACAACTGCTATACAGAGAAACAGGCTTAAGTAGTAGAAGAATAAGTAATATTTGTGTTCTTACACAAAAGCCCTTGTATTTGGCAAGGGATTCAGATGAGCAGCAGTGAAACAGCACATAAACTCCATCCTGACTGCAAAGTAAAAATGTGGGGTTTTTAATTACTGCCAGTGAAAGTTGCCACGTGAGTGGTATCTCAGCACAGTCTTAAGGAGCTGGTTGGCATAAAAAGCAGTGGGTGTAGGCGGCATTCAGGCTTCCCTGAGGCTGTTCTGAAGAACTAAGTCTGAAATGAAAAGGCAGTTCGAGCTCTGGAAGTCTGTTAAGTCTGGTCCCTGCATGAGCCATATGCCAACTTGTTCAGTTAATTTCATGCTTCTGGTTGTAAAGGTTGTTCTGTACCAGCTCCAAACTCAGCTGAAATCACCAAACTGACCAGAACAAAAACACTTCATTAGCTGTCTTCAACTAATGGTAAAGCACTTGGGAGAATTTAGTTTGGAATAGCCTGGGTTGACAGAAATAGTAATAAATGGCAATTCTGACTTAATGAAGTTTGGGGGTTGCTATTTTTTTTTCTTCACTGTCAATGCTGCAGTACAAATCGTATCTGCACTGACATCTGCAAGCAAAAATATGTGTGCGTGGTTTATTTCAGGTTTATGCATACCAACAGGCTGAAATTATTGGCTTGCACCAGTAGAGCACTTCTGTCCTTAAGGTTTGCATTAGTGCAGCTGTACCCATGTTGAAGCTAAATATGTCTGTATGAACAAAGGAGACTTCAGCTGCAAATATGTAGAAGATACTTGCTGTGGATGTGCACTTCATACACTTTGCTCAGTTAACTTCATGAGAAAATCGCAGTTAAGATGCGTAATTCTGCGTCAAGCACCCATATCAATTTTTCAGCAAGTTACTTTTAACACTGGGGGATTTGTTTTGGTGTTTTGTGCACTTTATTTATTTGGAATCATTTTGTTCAAGGTGTAGCACTCCTCCCCAACTGAACAGGGAGCATAGAAATGCGGTATGACTTTATGTGTTTTTATTGTTGCCACCTATGGCTTTTAAAAAATACCATGTGATGTAAAACACACAGGTTGTTCTTTCTTCTTTTGTGATTTTTAAATACCTAAAAATTCTTTTGACACTAAGTGTACAGGCAGTCTCTCCTTCAGCTTGCATACAACAGATCAAGAGGCAGGGATACTCTTCAGGAAATAGGAGCACGATGTAGAGGATTGTAGGAGGCATAAAATACTGCTTTGGTGACTGGAGAGTGTTCCATCTTGAACTCTTTCCCCTCTGCAGTAGGTTGAAGCATCTGTTGTGCAGAAGACACATGACTGCTGCTGCTTCAAGCAAAGATTGATAAAACACTGTCCAGACACACCTACACCTAAGAAAGTCTAAGCTTTGATGCAACTTCAGTTTTGGGGGTTTTTGACTAAGGGACTTCAGCTTGCTTAGTGTTTGTATAAATGCATTTAGTATAAAACCCCACCTTTCTTTAGACAGTAGGAATCACAGTTGCATTTCATGCTGCATACAAGGGGAGATATCAAATGGGCAGAACTTTACTTGACTGGACTTCCGATAAAATTTCACAAATTCTGTTTTGTAGAGGGACCGTTCCAACAAAATTGCAGAGAAACCTGTGTATTTAAGGAAAACTGTGTTCAGGGGAATCTCCTCTTTAGATGGTTTCCTTTACCTTCTCCCATCTTACAGTGAGATCTGTGGGAAAAATGAGCTGTGTCACTTTACCTTGTGTCACAACTGTTGTGTTAAGCCAACCATTCCTTGTCTGTTCAGAATTATACCAAGGTAAACACTATTATCTTTAGCACAGCTATAGTTTGGCTCCTGCAAACCTTCCTTTTTTTCTTTTTTAACCTTCAAACTGAATATCATTTGATATCAGTTCTACAAGTGTCTGATGTGTTATGAGGACCATGCAGTGTTTGCAGGCTATGTTTACATAGAGCTTTTGCAGACTGTTGAGTACCTTGCTGATTTTTTTTTTGTGTGTACATTACTCACTAAATGGTAGCTTTAGTTGACTGTAGTTTTGAAGCATGATTAATATTTGAATTTCTTTAACCTTTAAATAGACCAAGTCATCATGTGATTTGTTTATGTCAAGAATTTTTTTCAGCACTGGTGTTTTCCATTAACAGGATGATTGTCATTTAATTTTTTTAGCCGTAATTATCTTAGGTTGGAGCATTAGCTTTACCCCAGAAAGAATAATTTCTATATCTATAGTACAGCTGAAATTTTGAGTAATTATTCCACAGTGGTATGTTTGCATATTTCCACATTGCATATAGTTTAAAAAACTTACAGCAGTGGGATTTTAAAAGAACCTCCACTCATCTGCTCCCCACATGAAAACTTTGCGGCCACCACAGTAAAAAAATGTAACAATTAGACTTGGCTAGACAATGAGAAAGCCTCCAGACTATTTAAAACTATAAAAGTGGAAAAATCAGAATGCTATGTTTTATTGCAGGTTCGGGAGCTGCAGACTCGTTTGCAGAGCATGCAGGCCACGGGCCCATCGAGCCCAAGCCGCTTCACTCCTGCCAACCGGCCTGTCAACCCCAGCACAGGAGAGCTGAGTACCAGCAGCAGCAGCAATGACATTCCCATTGCCAAGGTGGCGCTTGTGTGTTTGTAACCCTTCTCAAAACCTGGGAAAAACAGGCTTCATTTTGTGCTGTGCAAGTGTGGGATTAACTGGGAGATGTTTAGGAGAGTCCTGAGCAAGTCCATGAACTTGAGCTGTGGAAAGGAATTAAACATTGTTGATTGTAGTTCCCTCAACTACAAAGCAGGGCTCAGTTGTCTAGAGGTTGCTTCAGCTTTGCAAGTGTAATGTGAGAACAGATGGGGTTTGTGTGATCTTTATGGAGTGTGGACTGCTGTGTAACCTGTGCAGCCTTCTGATTTACAGATTGCTGAAAGAGTGAAGTTGTCAAAGACAAGATCAGAGTCTTCATCATCTGATAGACCTGTCTTAGGATCAGAAATCAGCAGCATAGGGGTAAGGACTAAGAACTGTATGCATGCATGATCCATGTTCCAATAAAAGCATTGTTTTCTTAATAAAATTAATATGTGAAATATCTGAAAATATTTTGAAAGCTAGTTTGAGGAAAATATTTCAACAAAGAATATTTCACCTGGTATTAAGATCTCATTTTCTCATAACTAGTGGCTAGAAATCATTCTCATGAGTGACTTCAAGAGGAAAATTTTGAAGTCAGTTCCACCAAAATATTCTTCAAGAAGACTCTCCAGTTTTATTTCACAACTTTCAGTCAACAGTGAACTGGATTCTGCTTTTGAAATGCAAGTGTAAATCAATAACACCGTTGTTACTGTGTATTTGTTTTTACTGAAGAACTTGGCTCTGACCCTTTGCCAAGCTCCCAAGAATGTAAATGACTTGCATAGTAGGCTTTTTAAATGTATAATGAAATAGTGGATTTCACCCTTGGTTAGTAGAATTTTAGAACAAAATGGCTTCTAAAAGTAGAATCTTGTAAATGTTCTATTCAATGTAAAATTCGTAACAAAAACTGAATAATGAATGCGTTGAAGTGAGTGCATGCAAATAAATGCAGTTCTTCATGCAGAAAGTATCTGAGAGAAATCCAGTGGGTATCTATTCACAATGATCTATTAACTGCCTTGTGCAGGTGTCTAGTACTGTGGCTGAGCATTTGGCACATTCGCTCCAAGACTGCTCAAACATCCAGGAAATCTTCCAGACTCTCTATTCACATGGATCTGCTATCTCTGAAAGCAAAATCCGAGAGTTTGAAGTGGAGACAGAGAGATTAAATAGGTGAGCTGGAAAGTTAGATGTGCTCACACATGTTGTCTTCTGTTAGTTTAATTGAAGTTGACTGCTTTTTTTACCCTTTTTGAACATTTCTTAGTTCATTTCCAGCTCAGCTGTGGCAACTGCAGATAAACATAGAATGTGGTTGCTAGAGAGGAGATTGAATCGTACGCTAAGGATTCTTTCCATGAGTATGAGTTTGTTTGTGTGTTATTCAATCAGCACAGCACCTTCCCCTGTCTGCACTGTGGAGTGTCCCTCTGTGGCTGACTAAGTAGTCATGACATCTTTTTTCATAAGACACATTACTCCTTGAAACAAGGAGTCCCATAATTTAGTCTGCATCATTCTGGAATTAGCTTGCTTTGTTTTATTCTGAAGAAACATAATTGCATTTAACTGTCTCAGTAAAAGTACTGACCTGTGGTGGTGTGGCATATATACCAGCAAATAGGTTTCTTGCTGCACAAGAAAGATTGCTGCTTTCTGGTTACAGTTAAAATACTGCTGGTGTTATTATCTTTTAGCAAACTCTATCAAAACCAGTGTCTTATGTCTTTTTTGGCACATAAAATCAAAACTGTGGATCAGGAATATGAGAATCGTGTCTCAGCATGTCTCTATCCAAATTCTGTCTTCCCCACAGCTAGCTCAAATTTAGTCTGATCAGTACAATATCTCTTTATTTATAGCTTATGTTTTTGTAGTGCTGCAAAATGTGATTCTTGTTTTCTTTTTTTCTTTTTTTCTGTGCACTGCACAATTATGCTTTGACAGCATGTATCATTATAGAACATGTCAAGATACAGAAAGTGACAGTTCTAGCGTTTAGAAAAGTCAGGGCTTTATTCTGGTAACTGAACAAATGGTGTACTAGCCCTTCTCATTCGTCTTTTTCAAGAATTCAGTGGTTTTAGAGTCCTAGATGGCATGGATTTGTCCATTAGCTACCTTTGCAAAGTTTCAAATTGTCTCTCTGGTTTTGGCATATATCCAATTTTTACAGTTAGGCATAGTATATTGACATATGGTTCAGTTGTCAGCAGAGAGAATAAACAGTAATACTGATACTTTGAATCTTCATTTTAATGTTCAGGGTTAACCTCATTAAGGAGGATATTACAGTTAAACTTCTGTTTGACTTTTGCCAGAACATTTGGACGTTACATTGCCCCACTGAAACCTCATTCGTAGTTTGGAAGTTCCCTCTGTAATCACAAACCAAACATGACTTCAGGTGGAACAGTTACTCTGGATTTTTAGAAGAAAGGAGGCTTTTATGCAGCTGCATGATCCCTGCACATACCCACAATCACTAATGAATGTACCATTTAAAACAAGTTGCAAATGGGGCAGCAGAAAGTGGGGAATGAAGGCAGAAAATTTAAGTAAAAGGTTAATATGAAACTGTCCCATGCAGTCTTGTGGCTGCATAACAAGGGTACAGTGTTCTGCTTGCTGCTCCTGCATGGAGTTATGACTACGTTTTATGGGGGGGAGAAAAGGGTGACGTAAGAGAAATTTCTATCCTCTTGGCTTTTGATAAGCACTACAGAACTGATGGATTTTGCCATCTTCATTAAAAAACAGTTCTGTAGACCAAGAAATTTTCATTGTTTCAAAGTATGATTGTCCTAGAGTTTTCAGGATCGTGACTGCAAGTTAATCTTGATGGTTGCAAATGACTTGTTTTTTTTGCAGCCGTATTGAACACCTGAAATCCCAGAATGACTTGCTGACAATAACACTGGAGGAGTGCAAGAGCAATGCAGAGAGGATGAGCATGCTTGTGGGCAAGTACGAGTCCAACGCCACAGCCCTCAGGCTGGCACTGCAGTACAGGTATGTACCTACACAGGGGGTCAGCCAGGAAGAGGGAGCTCGGGGAGACTTTGTACAAGTGTCTGGGAGTGAAGTTGTTGGTGTGACATAGTAATACTGTTTATTTTTTGTTTCCTCTCTGAAAAAGCACCCCTTTTGTTAAACTACCTGACTAACTACCCAACTGAAGTTTCTACTGTGTTTCAATATATATTTCAATATATATTTCTACTGTGTATTTCAACTGTAGTTGACCAGCATCTAACAGGAATGTAGAGGTTTGTCTCTTCGTTCTTAAATACTGAATTAACATTTGATGTAGGGGTTGTGTGTAGGCTCAGACTGTCTTGCTGAATCCAACCTTAAGATACAGGTTCTCTGTACCTTTCCCAAGACCAGTGGACCAGAAAGTGTTAAACTCCACGTAACTGAGAATGACTTTGTATTGCGTCAGTTGGAACTGTGGATTAATGGCTTGGTATTTGGTAATAAGTATCTAAATTTGCATCAAACTGTTCGCGAAAATATGGTGTCACTTAACATCTTCAACTGCAACTAATTTGGGATAGGCAGGTTTGGTCTTGGAACAAATCATGAGCCTTTTAAAGAATGTATTCTTTTACTATCAACCTTGAACAAAATGCAATGAGGTGTTAATTGCTAATAGTGTATTAGTATGTATTTTTAAAAACATTAAAATGCAACAGGGATTGTGTGACTCATAAATATAATTGGAAACTGTTCTGTTGTAAGGAGAAACATCTTACAGCCAGGACAGAGCAAGAAGTATTTTTCTTGCTTCTTTTCTGCTTACAACATTTTGTGTAGTATAATTATATTGTAGAGTATAGAGTGCTGTATGTTATATAGTAAGAAGTTCTGAGAAAAGTTTCTCAAAGGGATCATCTTGACCACTGTTTCTATTGTCACCTCTTTAAAAACATGCTTCTGGAGCTTCCTTTATTTCAGGCCACTCTCTTGTCTTGTTACATTACTTGAGGCCAGCTTGGCACTGTTACAAGAATGGGGAGACTGCTGAATGCTTGTGATAGAAGCTGTGCATATAATGTTATTTAATATCCCTGCTTGCTACTAGACAAATAGTAGATAATCATGCAGTTAATCAAATATCTTTTTTTGTTGTTGCTATTGCAGGTGTACTTCTTTAAATTGCAGTTAATATTTCTGTTAAGTTTTTGTTTTCCCTTTCAGTGAACAGTGCATAGAAGCATATGAGCTGCTGTTGGCATTGGCAGAAAGTGAACAGAGTCTCATTCTTGGACAATTCAGAGCTGCAGGTGTTGGTTCTGTTGGTAAGATGTCAATGAGTCACTTAATTTAAGGTTTTTTGGCATGTCAGTTAGCATTAGAATTGGTTGTACTGGTGAGTCACGTCATGACCAATTATTTAAGAATGCTCTTCAGTCATTTCTTGTTTTTAACAATTTAAATTAGTTTACACACCCCAAAAACAGAGGGGAAAATGCAAGCTAACAATTTAAATTCCCCTGTGTATGCTACTACAAGGAGATGCCTCTTCTGGCAGGAGTGAGATTGTTGTAGGCATGCAACTGTACAGAGCAGAATAATTAAACAATATTTGTGAGCACGGGTGGCTTAAGACCATACAGCTGTGATAGTTGCAAGTCCAGATTCAGTAAGATTGACTCCCCAGAAACAGCCTAATCTGTGAAAAACTGGGTTTAAAATAATACTAAGGTAGCATTGAGTAGTTACAAATAAAAAAATTCTAAGAGGCCGTAATTTTTCACCCCCCGTTTTGCCTTTGCTCTAGAATTTTAAAACATTCTATCTTCTGTTTAGCCTGTATGTTCTGGATTTTTCTTATTTTGTGGTCACTTAATCCCGTGGCTAGGTGGTGTTCTTTAATATGCTACCTGCTAAGCACTGGAACAAGCCACAATCATAGGTACAGTACAGTTCAGAAATTTGGAGCTTGACATTGCTGCTGGCTCTATTCTTCTGATGGAAAGAGGTGATTACACAATGAAATTCCAGTGTTAGTAGTTCCATTCCTTTTATAGATAGGACAAGGCAGTCACCATAATCTTCAAGTAGAAAAAAGGGAAGCATTCAGAGAGAGAATAGCTCTTCAGACTGTGCTAAGTCATAGCAAGTGCATAGTGTGTTAGGAGCACTGGCTTCTCAGTAGAGGGGATGGCTGAGATTTTCTTCCACCTTTCTCCAAACTCTGTTCATTCCTTTCCACAATGTGCTAGGGAACTTTTCCCAGCTGGCTGAGATCAGTGAGTAGCAAAAGTGAATTTAGGCTTGGATTTTTTACTCCTGTAGGTGGTAGAAAGAAATCTTATAAGGGAGAAACATTTTGGGTTTCTTCTGACATGCATTTTATGGAAGAGGCTGTAGTTAAATTTTTATGTAGGTGTCTGTCTACAGCTCTTAATTATGGTATTATCAGTTACAGCCCTGAGATAGAAATAGTGCAAATTTCCCATTACACAGCACAGCATGGAGGAGGTTGTGTGTGGTTTATGTACCTTTACTTCATTATGAAATTTGATTAACACACCTAGATAAAATAATAGATTTTTAGCTTGAAGATCAAACTTTATATCAACATCTGTGAGTGGAAAATTCATGGGAGTTGAATCACTTAAAGCTGAGCATATCCAGCTTCTCTTAACAGAAGAGTCACCCTTCCTTTCTTCCTCATTAATGTTATTTCTAGTGCATGCACTTCTCTCAGCAAGTGTGGAGCACAGGTAATTGACTTGAACAAGGATTAAATGAAAATCCAACACAGAGCAAGCTGTTGGGTTTTGCTAAAGTATGGATATATTGTATCTTAATCTACAGATAGATTTGTAGATTTTCTGTGAAGCCAGTAACAGGTCTTAATTTAATGACTTGACTGCAGCTGGAGGGTTGTAGGAGTAGTGACAGTGGTGGTTTCAGTCCTTCTACTCCTGAAGCTTACCAGCTACACAGGTAGCTGTATAACCACTAAAAATGATATCAATTTAATAAACCAGGGCTAGTTTTCTTTTGGCTTAGTATTCATGACTGTAAGATGTGAGAGGCCGCTTCTGAGCAGCAGGGCAATTCTTCAGCCTGGCCAGGTAGCCTGTAAGAAGGTGTTCTGGCAAACCATCAGGCTTGAGGTCGAGGTGCCTGTGGGGAGAAGCTCTGGAGATGACTACACTGTGGAATTACACTGCACCAACTGGAGTAAGAGTTGTAATTGAGGCAGAGGCTTTTCCAGTGTGTTCATAATTTGAGCATCCAAACTTAATGCAGAATGCACACCATTACAAACAGACAAGCTAAAATCCTGCATCACTTAAGACACATTGCCTGGAGCCACAAGTACCTGGAGCTTGTGACTGGGAGTGGGGTGCATTCAGGCCAGTACCCAAGTTACCACTGATGCTCACAAGGAAATGAAGCTGCTTTTACCTCACAGATAGGTAATTTTTTGTCATTGTCTTGGTGTAAACTGAGAGTGAGTAGAAAGATCTCTTGCCTTAATTTCTGTCTGAAACATTGTTTGCTTGAAAAATAGGGGACCAGACAGGTGATGAAAATGTCACACAGATGCTTAAGAGGGCTCATGACTGCAGGAAGACAGCTGAGAATGCAGCAAAAGCCTTGCTGATGAAACTGGATGGGAGCTGTGGGGGAGCCTATGCAGTCACAGGCTGTAGCGTGCAGCCCTGGGAAAGCCTTTCCTCCAACAGTCACACCAGGTAACTGCAGCTCTTCCGCTCTCCTAATCTCCTAGTCTTTCATTCCAGACAAAAAGTTATGTTCTACTGCATTTGCTGAGCTACCTCTGCTCACCTCAGTCCTTTGGCTTCTGTGCTTGGTTTTGTAAGTCACCATGCCTCAGTGGTCTAATTGTCTTTGGACTTTGAGCAACTTCAACCAAGAGGAGTTTTGTTTAAGTTTGTTGCAAATGGGTGACTCAGAACTTTGATCTTCCTCATAAAAGGCAAAACCGTTACATTTGTTTTACTCCTGTGACTTTCTTGCTGTTTTATTGGAACTTAAATCATGTACTTGTTACTGGTGTTTATTGTATGCAGACAGCATGGATGTGCGGAGAACCAGAGATCTGAAGCAGGCTTTCACTGGCATTTTGGAGCACTCAAGAATTGTTTTCTAAAAGTTGCAAATCTAGCCGTTCTGTTTGAAACCATTTTCTCTCCCTTCTCCATCCTTACCTTTGCACACCTCCAGATTCTTTGTTCCTATCCTGTTCTTTTCACTCATAGCATGGAATAGATTGGATTCTTCCAGGAAAGACTGGATATTGCAGTTTTTTCCGAAGACCTGTAGAATAATGAAACATAGATGAGCTATTATTGCAGAAGTGCTCCAGTTCAAATATAACTGCCAGCAGCTTCATTTTGAGTTTTTGCCTGCCTGTGGTGTAATTGTACTCTGCAGTAAATATGTGTGCTTGTGTATGGATACAAATTTGGCAAGTGTCCTGGATAAATATAGATGAACATTTTTCTCTTTAAGAGTTATTTTTGTTTCTCAGATTTGCTCTAAAACTTCATTTTAATTCCATTTTCTAGCCAGTTCTTTATTCAAATGCTGTCATTTTTTGACACTTCAGAAGTTTATTTTAGTACTGTATCATTTCCTCTTCTTGCTGATGCCTCCTCCAAAGGATCTTATTTCCTGCTGTATGACTGGCATGGAATTGCTAAAAAGTGAGCAAAAAGGTAATCTGAGGGAACAGGGTCCTAATATGAGGTGAATTTTAATGTTTTATTCAGAGAAGTTTTCTGGTGCACTCTCAGTGCAAGAAAGCTATGTCTTTACATAGAAATTATTGTGGCAGCATCTATGCTAGTAGCACACTGATCATACTTTGTACTAAAAGCATTTAAACCAGGCTTGGAAAGAAATTACATGTAGCAGTTTCAAGCACTTGGCTTGCTGTATCTTAAGCCAGATATGGTATAAGACACAACAAGCCAAGTGCTTGAAACAGCTTCATGTAATTTCTGTATGTGAACATGTTGTCTATATCTACATGTAGAAACACTTAATGTAGAAACAAGCCAAGCTTGTTTCCCATTCTATTGTTTGACAAGGTCATTTTCAGTTTGTCAGAACAACCTCAGTGTTTTTCTTCCTTGTGAGATATATGGCGTGTAGTCAAGGCATAGTAATTTATTTTTCTTGAAAACAGTTCAGGCCATTTCCAGTATTGACAGGGAAGAACTGAGGGGAAGAGGGATTGTTCCTGTTTCAGTGTTTGCTTTCCTAGATTTGCACCAAAAGTGCTTGGTAGGAAGGTAACCTCTACAGCCATTGCTTGCTTTAGCAGAATTTTTGGGAGAATAAGAGAGGGAGAATAAGTTTATGTTTGTGTCTGTGTTCATTGGTGGTCAGCTGGAGGTGTATGTATGCATCCAAGTAAGGTGTTGGCTCAGTAGATAAAGTTTCAGCAGAGTATGTTTAAAGTGGCATAGGATTTAAAATTTCATCAGGATAAACTATGTCATGACTGTGAAAAGGCAAATTTAATGTTCTTATATGAAAGAGATGTGTTAGCTTGAGCCATTATTGTCACTGTAGTATTTTTTTTTCCTGGTGTGGAGCAACATACTGTTCTGAATGAGGTAACTTCTACAATTTTTTTATATGTGGGAAATAAGAGATAAAAGCTGTTGTCACTCACCCAGAGAGCACACAGCAAATCAGGAATCTGTGACATGGGCACCGTGATCTGATTGTCATTTACAGATTGTTGTCCCTCTCCCATCTCCCATGCCCAAAGTAATTTATCTTTGCCTAAGCATACATATCATTGAAAACATTTTTGAAATCCAGCTTCTCCAGAAAATATCAATCTTCTCTTCTTTCCTTCTGTTGTGTTCAAGTAACACGTGGTTAGGGGTGTTTTCAGATTGTTCTTCCTGTGAACCCTTCTCAAAAGAGAGGAATCTCCTCTTCAGCTTATAGACACATCACATTGTGCCAGCCCATTGATGGACAGCCTGTCTTGGTTCAAAAGGCATACACTTTTACATGTTTATATCACAGAATCACAGAATAATCAAGTTTGTAAGATTACCTTCAAGGTCATCCAGTCCAACTATCACCCCAGTACCACTATAACCACCCCTAAACCTTATCCCCAAGTGCCACATCCAGACATCTCTTGAACACATCTATGGATGGTAATTCTTCTGACTCTCTGGGTAACTTATTCCAATACCTGACCACTCTGTCCATGAAATTTTTTTTCTAGCATCTAATGTGAACCTCTTCTGGCACAATTTATGGTAATTTCCTCTCACCTCCAGTGTGTGCTGTGTGAACCATCCACCACTTGGGAAGCACTCTGAAAATATTTTTACAGTATTCAATTGAAACATACTTTGAATCTGCAAAACTGATTTTTCTTGTCTTCGATGTTTCATTGTTGCAGGCTTTTAGTTGCAGATATGTATTGCTACCTTTTCCCTTTGAAAGTAAATGAATAAAGTGGTAGTAGGATGATGGAAACTGAGACTTGGTGACAAATGACTAATTCTCCCTGTTGTTTGAAATCCTGTCAAATATGGATTTACAGTGGAATTGTTGGCCCATCTTGGGCTTTGAAATTTCAGATGAGGATCTAAATGTCAAATCACTGAGCACATTACTGAGAGTACTTGGTGAGCCACTAGTGATGAGTGGTTAAAGACTGTAAAAGGGAGCAACTGAAATGTAAATAAATGAAAGGCAATGAAAGAGCATCTAAATTAGACTGGCAGCAGCACCACAGTAATGTTGCCAATTCAGTTTTTGAAAACAAATTGGTTTGTAATGTAATTGGAAGTCATAATTATTTTAAATGAACAGAAGCTAAGTATAGAACATCCACTGCCAACAAGGTTTGACTGATTGCACTTTTGGAAGGAAACAAAAGGGAAGAAGCCCAGTTGTAACACTGACTGAAAATGGTGTATTTTATTCCCTGCTGTGCTAGTAAGCCCAGCGTTACATCTGGGTTCACGGGAGGACAGATCTGGTCCTTTATATGCAAAGGCAATTCTTTTCAGTATTATACGTCATCACAAAATATCTGAACTCAGTGGACGGTAAGAATATATCTTGTAGCAGTGTGGAGATGGATGGTGGTTGCTGCTACCTCTCCCCAAAAAGCATCTCTTCTGGAGAAGCTGCTCAGGTGGGCATGCGGGCAAGGCTCTCAAGTCCACACACACACCACGGTTAACTCAGCGAAGAAAGGCAGGAGGGGTCTCCTCTATAAGTTTCAGCCAGGTTTATTTTGCAGACTCATGCCAAAGGCTTCGGGGACAGAAAGGCACAGATCACAGGAATGTCCAGGATTAAATATGGGGGCCAGGAGCCAATGTTCTGCACACAGGGGTGGTATGAGGGCAGGGCAAAGGGCAGTGATCTGTAGGGGACATAAGAGCAGACCATCAGTGAAACAACAACCAATGGGGAAACAGGGAAGGGAGAAACCTTCTTGAACTGGGGCATGTATGAGCAATAGAGGTAGGCAAGGCCCGTGGATCAATGAGAAAAGCAAAACTGCGGTAGATTAACATAATGCTGTAGAGCACCCTGGGGGGAAGCCTTTTTGCTCGCCCTAAGCTATGAAGTATTTTCAGAGTGAGTGGTAGGTTCTTCCAGGGCAAAGCCTTAGAAGTTTCCCTGACAGGCTCAGGGGCCCCCATAATATCTCTGGTCAGAACCATCTCAGGTGTCAGATAAGTTGGTGACAGACAAGATTATCTTGGCTGAGGTGTGCAAATAAGTTATTTGGAAATATCCAAATAGATATCTCAGTGTTAACTGTGTAAAACTTTGTTGCTGGACTGAAGCAGTCTCAGAAGAAAGCAGGGCAGTTTACCAAAGGCCCTGATTTTAGCTGTTGTTTGTTCTTTGTCTGGTTGGGTTATTTTTCAGTTTCTGAGGAAGTTACTACCTTCTGGCATTGTGCTGTCCCAGATCTCAAACCACAGTGTTCAGCTGGAAAGAAAGTGTTTGGGCTGTGTGTACTGTGGATCAATTGCATTCTTTAAAGCATTAGTTTGTGTGCAGGTATTCAGGCAAGTTCATGGATTCAGTTCTGACCATGGTCATCTGAGTTCTACTAACTGCATTATCCACACCATTGCTTAATTGCAAATATATTAATTTATTTACTTGATTTTTAAAAGATAAAATGATGCTTATATAGGGTTTTATGGATAAATTTTTGTAGTGTGCTACTCACAGAGAAGCACTAGCAGAAGCTTCTTTTATATCCATTCACTGCTTTTTATTTTCACACACTTATGCCAGCAAGTAAGATTGACATTGTGCTGTACCAGCCCCCATATTTTCCACAAACTGTCTATGAAAATTAATTTTACATCACCCAGGCATGACATCATCATAAAAGACTTGAGAAATGAAGCAAGTGTGAAGAACATTTCTCTTTTCTTATTCTGATACAGCATCTGTGAGAATGGGCAGGTTGATGTTGTACACCCTCCAGCTGTGGTGAAAATGGTGATCCTTTCTCTGTTCCTACCTAAACACTTCAGAAATGAAAAACTATGCCTCTTTTGCAACAGTTCCCTGTGGTTTTTGGATGGATGCATTATACTATAAATGTTTTCTTTTGTCCTGGTTGCTGTTCAGAAGGGAGGGCAATATCAGAAATTCAAGGTGAAGTGCTCAGCTGCTGTCATCCCTTGGAGAGAGCAGTAGTGGACCAGCGCTGTGGCTGTGGAGAGCTGTTTGGTGGAGTTTTTGGGGCAGCACACCCTGGAAGAGTTGCTGGGGAGATCAGAAACACTGCAGTGCTGTCCCTTCTACCCCAGCTGCTTCTAGTCTTCTGGGTGGGATGTGCTGCTAAATGCAGGGGAGGGTGAAGGTTCTTGTCCTGTTGTGTGCTGGCTGAGACACAAGTTTCTTGCTGAGCTCCTTAAAAAAAAAAAACCACAAAAAAACAAAAACCACACACACCAAAAAAAAAAAAAAAACCCACAATACCAAACAAACAAAAAAACCCAAAGACAAAAAAACCAAACAAAAAAAACCCAAAAACCCCCCACAAACCAACCAAACAACACAACCAAACCAAACAACCCCCCACAAACCAAAAAAAACCCCAAAAAACAAAAAACCAAAAAACAAACAAACAAAAAAAAAACCAAAAAAAAACCAAACAAAAAAAACCCAAAAAAACCCAAAAAACCAACCACAGCCCAGACCACTAGGAGAACATCTTGCTAGCAGTTCACCAGAGCCAACTCAGCTGCAGACAGGCAGGCAGGCAGCCAGGGCTGAAGTAAAAACTGCCTGCGTATCACTGGCAACAGCCCAGACTGCCTTCCTCAATTTGGACTGCACTCTCCTAACATATATGTGCATAACTGTGGGTCTTCAAGGGCCAAGATCTGTGAATATGCATGGAAAATGAGGTCCAGCTCAACAAACAATAAACTTCCAGTGTTTTTTTGCTCAAGTTTCATTTGCAGCAGGAGTACCAGGTTTTCTTTCCTTTTTAAGCAAAAACTGAGGTGAGGTTTTTGTGCCCCAAGATTTGAAGACTTTTAAAGCTATCCTTCCTCCAGCAACAGCTGTTCTACATTTAATCCAGAAAAGCTCTGCAATTGCAGTCTTTGGGTGCTGAGGAAGAAACTTACAACATTACTTCAGTACAGAATTAAGTACTTTTCACATTGTCTATCCTCAGTATATTTATATCTAATTCGCCAAGTTGCCTTTAGACCCAGTAAAGCAGGATTTATTCAGTGTTTCATGATTTTCTGGTCAAGAAACAGTACAAACAAAAAATTGTTTCACCTTGAGAGGATTTCTATATGTATAGGTACTGAGTGCTCTTAAGCTCCACTGCAGAAGGAGATGGATGAAAACAAAAGCAAAGATGAATTCACAGTTGGGTCAACTATGGCAGGCACCTCTTATCCCTCAGAAAAGGAGGGAATAATGTGAAATTAACACAGAACTGTAGTAAAGAGTTGTAATGCGATGTTTCATGAGGGAGAAGGATTTTGAGAAATCTTGGTAGACCTTCCAATTCTCTGTCTTCTCCAAAGCTGTGTTTGGAATTTGTGGGAAGATGGGCAATTATTTGAAGCACTTTAAAATCAATATAGCTTTAGCTGAAGTAGAACCAAAGGAGAGAGAAAAATCAAGCCTATCTTGATAGGCTTTCCCTTTGCAGATGCATAATACTTTAGGACATAAAATGGCTCTCACAGCATCTAGCAGGTGGGACTTTTTTTCTTAGTACAAAAATGTTGAACAGCAGTGCAATTTGATGCAGAAAGTAATTTATTCCCCTGCTGATAACTGAGATCATCTAGCATTCCAGACAGGCACAGTTAATGGATGACTTATCCCTCACCCGGCAGCTGATTACAGGACCTCAGGAGACAGCAGGCAGCTTTGAGTGAGGCTATAGAAACAACATGGCATTTTATTTTCCTTTTAGTGTTATTGCAAGTATATTCAGCCCTGGAATGCTTCAGCTGTGTCAGTGTGGCCCCCCTGCAGCACTGGCATGCATGGAGGTGGGTAGGCAGCACTCAGCCACCATTGCTCTAATGACGTTATTACCCCTTTCTGCAACCTCTGTGTAAACACTTATGGGGCAGAGTAATGGGCCCTCATTTGTTCAGAAGATATACCAAGTCTTCTATGATGACTTTTTATTAGAATGCCTGCTACTCTATCGGTTAGTTTTAAATCACTTCAGCCCTGAAGGAATGTCAGTATGCTGAGGAGTACACCTTCACATGAATTGAAAGTTGTCCTGGCATCTGCCAGTGGAATTTTGCTCAGGTTGACTCCTGAAAGTATCCATTAAAATATCTGAGGTGATAACTGGTATGGTCATCAGCAGAGACAGATCAAGTCCGGGTTCATTCTCTTTTCTTAGATGCTTCTTCTCAAAGAAGGTGAAGACTCAGTGTCTGAGTAGCTTACTCTGCCATGTTATTGCTAAGAAGTCTTAAGTAGCACTTCTTTTTCCTTTTTGAATTAAAAAAACCCACTTTTTTCAGAAGACACCATTTCAAATAAAGTAATTTGGTTACACATCACTAAATATCTGGTTTTGCAGAGAAGTTGTCACATGATTCAATTTTCTCATGGAGCTTAGAGAATTAATTTCTTTTCTGAATTTGTCACACCTCCAATTGCAATGTCTGGTCCATGCTACATCTGTGTCCTTTCTATGAACTTTCAAGACTCAGATATATTGATGAAGTATTGAGAGGGTGTTTGATGCAAAAATTTTTTCAAATATATTTTTTTCTGATACCATTCTTTCTCTTTCCAGTACTACCAGCTCAACTGCAAGTAGTTGCGACACAGAGTTTACGAAGGAGGATGAACAGCGGCTGAAGGATTACATCCAGCAGCTGAAAAATGACAGGGCAGCAGTGAAATTGACAATGCTGGAGCTGGAAAGCATCCACATTGATCCCCTTAGTTATGATGTTAAACCACGTGGAGACAGCCAGAGGCTGGACCTGGAAAATGCAGTCTTGATGCAGGAACTCATGGCAATGAAGGTATTTTATTCATAACCAAGAGGGGAGCTGCTCTGCTGGCAATGCCCCTGAGTCACAAAACGTGCTCAGTCACACGCATGGGAGGCTTTGATAGTGGTCACTGGGTAATAAAGGGTAACTTTGTTGAAACACATAATCCGGACTGTCAGAAAATCCAGTAGTCAGAAACTGACAGAAGGCAGTGCATTAACAGTGATGAGATACGTGTGTTCTGAATTAGGAGGACTTCATCTGTGTCTCTAAACTTGGAATGCTCTTCTTGACAAACCAGATGCTCTCTCTTTGAGAGATAATGGTAGCTGAATTGCTCGAGGATGACCAAAAAACATGATTCAGCACTTTCCAAGAGACAGGTCATTACTTACAAGCTTGCAAATGTGTATCATGAATATTTGTGAACTGAAGCAGAACAAATTCAGCTGCTTTTAATATTGGTGTGGGAGAAGAAATGGTCTGTCAGATGTCATCCCTAATGCTCTCTGGCAGTTGGTCACAAGTCCTGAGCTGTTCTAGGCACTGTGTTGCAATCTGCAGCTCAGTCCAAAGTCTGAGCAAAGAGTAGAGTGTGTAATGACTTGCATTAACAGGGGGTTTTGGAAAAACCCTGGTTCATATGTCCAGCTCTAAAGATGTGATCTAGAAAAGATGTGATCTTTACTGGTCAGGTAGTAAGATTCATTCAAGCTTGAATCATTTTAAGTCTGTCTTTTGTATGGATTTTGAGACATGAACTAAAACTTAGGAACATACAAAGGGCAGAAAGTGTATGTCTGCATTCAGAATTTGTCTGGTTTTGGTTCAGTTTAAGTAAGTTTAATTTCTGTATCTTAGCAAGTGCTAATTTAGCCAACTAATTGCAGACATATCAGGTGATGGTATTGAGTGGTACAGCAAATCCTGATAGTTTCATAAACTTCTAAAGTTACACATTTTTGTTCACATGTGCTGCTTCTGACTAAGTGGTAGCCTGGTGATGATAATTATGTTCTTAGTGGTGCTGCTTTTCCATGACGACAGATACAGTTTTGCAATAATGCATTCATTATTCACAGTTCAGAAAAGATTGCTTGCTAGCTGTTGGGAGATGTAACCTTATGTTACTTGTTTGAATACATTGTAGCCAACAGCAATATATTCCCCATAAATGAGGCATGCAAGATAAGATATTGGTAGATAATTAGATGTGTATTTCAGATATCACACTTCCATCTCCTTTTTTGCATGCAGATATTCCCTGAAATCTCTTGTACACCATTCTTACCTGTATTTTTAAGTTTTAACTTATTTTAATTTATTTTCCTAAGTTTATTTTAATTTAAAGTTAAGGGCAAGCTGCAGAGCTGTATCCCTTGTGAACAGTGCCCGTGCCTTCCCTGACTTCCCTGTCAGGAACACTAGCAATTGCATATCATGATGTCTGGTACACTTCTGAGTGCCGGTAATTCTTTTGTTCACACAACAGTCATCTAACTTGTTTTTGACACATGGCATCCACTTGGCTGGATCTTGCACATTGGGTTTTCACTGCCAGAGTTGCCTCTAGAAGAACATTTCCTTCTTGATTGGGTTGTGTGTAGTGCATACAGAATGAACACATATTTTGCATGGGTGTCTGAAATTACCTTCAGCCCTTTCCAGCACAGATAAACTGACAGTACTGTTATTCATTGTAATTTCTTGTGCTTTGCTGGAATTCACAACTGCAGGAAAACCTTATGTTTCTGAAAGAGACATTGTGAAAACTCATATTTGTCAAATGTGTTACTTATAAGCTTCCATGTTTGTTGCTCAGGTCTGCATTGCACCTCCTCATGTTTGTCAAGCTAGAGCAGAGTTGAACCTAAGGTCAGGACTCATTTTGGCTTTCTGAGTATATTTTTGTATCAATTATTTGAAACATGTGTCTTACACAGAACAGCATATGCATTCTTCTGAGTCAGAGAATTTAGGTTTCCTTACAGTATTTTATTCAACTTGAAGCAGATGGACTGTAGAAGACTTCACTGTTCAGCATTTTGAATTTGTTGTCTCCCTTCTACATTCTTAGCAAGGCTGGTACAGCTGGATCAAGCTACTTAGTGATTTCCTGCATTGTTGGGTCTTACAATCTCCTGCTGTCTTCCCAAACTTGGTTCTGTGTTGGAATCTCTGCCACATCTTTTGGCACCTTCCATTTCTGATTTCCAGTAAAAAGTGATCACCTCATCAGTCTGAAATACCTTTACAACAGTAGTTCTTAATTTTTAATTAGAAAGGCAGTTTGAGGGTTATTTCTCTGCTATCCTGTTTATTGGTTTGTGTTTTTTTTACAAATTCAGAGTGTAAGACATAGTTGTCTGCCAGTACTTCTGTAACATTCAATTCTTTGCTTCAAGCAATAATTAATGAAGTTTCCAAATACATTCTTGTCCCTGTTTTGTCATTCAGTGGTCTTGCTTTGAGGTCAGTTGTTGTCATGGCCCTGTTAGCAAGGAGATAACTTCTGATGGATGTAAATAATTCTTGGTTTACAGTCTTTCTGCATTTCAAAGGACTTAATCTAGATAAGAAGTCTCAGCTTTCTACACGGATATTTTTCCTCTTTTGTTACAAGTGTTGATAATGTTGCTCATGGAGTGCTTTGAGACAACAGTGTCTTGGTGGAAAATGTTAAGAATTCCATTTTCCATTAAGCTTTGTTACAGTCCTTCATCCTCTTACAGATTTGTGTAGTGAAATGCAGTTAACTAAAGCATGACATTTATCTGCTCTGATGTTTGTTTTAATTCGGAAGGCTGATACATCCCACCTTCTTTACTGTGGTTCTCCTGGAGTCATCACTTCTTGTGACTTTAAAAACTTTTGCAACATTAGAGTCCTACATGACCAAATTGAATACAAATGTTGATTTTGAGAATTCTGTGGTGTTTCTGATTATTTTGAATCAGGAGTTTTGAATTTTGATTCAAGTTTCTGCCCAAAATCAGGATTAGAGTATGATTGCAAGTACAAAATATCTCTCAGTATTCAATTAAATAGTCCCAAAATAACTGGTGGATTTGATAACTGAAGCTTGCGAATTTACATGGATTGCGAGTCTTTTACAATCCCCTAGAAGAGAGACATTTGCTGCCTCCTCCTTCAGGGTTTTATTTAGTGAATGCCACTTGTGCTCACACTCTGAAGATTCAGTTGTGTTAAACTGCAAAAGTGTTTCACAGCAACCTGTAGCTAGAAGAGAAGGGAAATAGTAAATATACAAAAGTGGCACTAACATTTCAATTAAATTTAGATGCAGCCTTTAGAAAACGTATTTTCATGGAAAAAATTGCTGCATATTGACTCTCTAAGTAAATCTGAACTATGTGAATTTTCTCAGAATGGCTGCTGTCAGTCTGCCTCACACACTTCATGGGTCCATACCACAATCCTCAACTGCAGTTTGAGTTTTTAACCACCTTCAGCTTTTCCATTTCCTCCTGTTCTTTCTCTGTGAGCCTCTGTAAGACATCGGCTGATACAAGCTTTTTAACTTCTCCCCTGCTTTGTTTTTGCTTCTTTACTTCCAAGTCACATTGTTTTGACATGAGAAAAGTAACATATGGGAAGTGCATGATATTTCTTCTGGGACAGGATGCAAACTGCTGAATTCATATATGATGATCTAAGCTTACTGTCTTCATAAACAAAGGAGTTAGACATTGATGCTCAATTTTATTTTGAGCTTGGCTATGTTAAAAGTTAAAATTATGAAAATAAAATAAGTTAAAATCTTTGCATGATGAGAAAAACCTGTTCCACAGATTTGTTGTTGTGGTGGATAAGTTCACCTTTTTATTTTAGGAAATAAATGTCCCTTGTTTATGGACTGAATTTGCCTAGCTTCATCTTCTAGCCAGGAAAGATCTTGCCATCCCACACAGACACCCGAAAGTATCTTTTATTCATGTAAGTGTCAAAATACTCTGTTCAAATTACTTCTCAGCTTTCGCTAAGAAGGCTAAGTAGATTAATGGCTTTAGAAGAGAGGCTTAACAAGTTAAATGCATACACTTGAGTATATCAGACTGTCCAGTTCAACTCCTACAACAAAATTTCCCCATCATTATTCATCAGTATTGTTTACATTTTTTACTGTTGACAAAGGCAATTAATGGTAAGTTTGCCTATCAACTAAATCTGTGTAAACCACATTGAAAGAAACTGATTGTGTTTCTAGCCTTAAGTTCACAAAAAAGCAGACAAATAAATCAATTACTATAAAGCTCATACAAACCTTTCCAAGCACCTCAGGATTTTTAAGACATGGATTTTATTTTTGCATATTTCAGAATAAGCCAATGATTGCCTGTGATGGTTGTAACTTTGATACAACTGTGTGCCCTGCTTACATTTAATCCAGACAGCATATTTTTGCTAGGAACATAAAAAGTTTGTCTAAATACATGTAAAGATTTGTTTTTGTATAACCTTTGTTAATAATGGCTATAATATGAGCAGCATTATTTTTGAACAATAAAGCATGATACCTCTGTTATTTTTGTGGTTAGTTGGGGGGAGGGTTTTGTTGGGGTTTTTTGGTGGGTTTTTATTTGTTTGTTTGTTTGTTTGGGGTTTTTTTGTTGTTTTTTTCTTTTTTGGTAGTTAAATAAATAGTGATTTGTTCCTAGGCTGGCCACACCACAAGAAACTTCTGTCTTTCGGAGGTGTTTACAAAGTGAACAAGTCTGGAACAAAAATGTAATATAGAAAATGTCTGCATGAACTTAGTATTCACCATTAAGCGACCTAGGGCAAGGCAAGCTAAACAGTGGAAAAATTATTCTAGGTTGGGGTTTTTTTTGTTGTTTTGGCAGTCTTTTGCTTGTTTAGTGGTGGTTTTAAGCATATAATGTAAATTTTGTATTAGTATTATATCTTTAAAGGTTTTGTGGAACTTGGGTTTTTCTAGTTATAGAAAATAACTAGAAACATTTCTGAAATGTTGCTAATCACAGAGAGCCTTCTGGTTCAGGAATAATCTATCATTTGCTTTTTGGAGCCTTGAAGCATATGCTGAAAGAAGGGTCACTGCACTCATGCCCTGCTCTTAAACTTCTGTCCAGCCGCTGTCAGACAGATGTTAAAACAGAGGTCTGTCCCCAGGCAGCAGGCATTGTGTTACAATGGGTGACAGCCCTGTTAGAAGCATCAGAGCAGCAGAAGAATTGCACACAAGAAGGAGCTTTCAAAATTGAGCTTCTTTCTATCAAGTACCAGTGTCCATACTCTGTGGATTATTGTATTTAGGGAAGAAAGTACGTAAGTGCATTCTTCTGTCAAACTCAAGTTGTGTATACTTGGGATTCTGGCCACCTAGAGGACGAAAATTTTAAAGGGACATCTGATGGTGCCATACTCAGTTGCTCTTTTTGATGTAACTCATTCTACCACGGAGGCTGGTATTACAAGGCAGGAATATGTAACTTGTGTGTGCTGTCCTGGTCTCTCAAACCCCTTCCACTTTAATGAGATGAATTCTTGTATATCAGTAAGAAACTGAAATCATGCTTTTAGGGAGACCTTTGAAAAAGTCATATTCATTTGCTTTTAAGATAAGGGTCCCTGAAGCGCAAAGTAGAACCAGAGAAATTACAGCAGCTGTGGCAATTCTCTCAGATCCCTGATAGTCTAATTCTAATTTTGCTTCTGAGCTTATTCCTGAAGATGATAAAGGGGTGGCACAGCTCATCATACTCAGACTGAAGATATACAGGTCTTTTGACAAATACGCAATGTGATTATAAAAGTCTAGGTGCTGATATCTAGGTGCTGATAGTTCTCTCAATGAAAAGAACATTTAGGTTATAAGAGTAGGTGAAAATCTTGTTTAACCTCATCTTCCTTTAGGTACCTAGTCCCATGAAGCAGCATGCGATAATAGTGTTTCTTCAACAGGAAGAGATGGCAGAGCTCAAGGCACAGCTTTACCTGCTGGAGAAGGAGAAGAAGGCTATGGAATTGAAGCTGAGCACTCGAGAGGCCCAGGAGCAGGCCTACCTCATCCATATTGAGCACTTGAAGTCTGAAGTGGAAGAACAGAAAGAGCAGAGAATGAGGTCTCTCAGCTCAACCAGCAGCGGAAGCAAAGACAAACTGAGCAAGGTCGGGAGTCAAGCTACATTTCCAAAGTTATAAACATGATTAATTAAACCCCTCCCATCCCTATTGCAGTCTTGAGTATGTTAATCACTCTCCTCTTTTGTCTATATGCTGATCTTTTCTTTCTTCCCCAGTTGTTAGGTAGTTGATTCTATGCTGTGTGACTTGAGGACTTTGCAGAATTGGTATTAAACATGGGCTAAAATAAGGGTATTTTGAGGAATACCACAAGGCCAATCTTGCCAAACATACAAGTTGCTGTGGTTGAGCATGTGTTTTGCCTACTGCCACTCACTGGAAACACTGGAAGGGAGTCTAAGCAAAATGCCATTCTCCCATAAACACAAAATATAAAAACATTAGCACTCATTTCTATGCAGCATTTAGAGCACTGTAATGACAATCTCTTTCTCCAATTCAGATTTTAATAATTTGAGAATGAAGACTCTTCTCCCCTTAATGCATAAAAATGCAGAATAAATAGATTTCTGTATTTGCAGTAATAATTTGTATTAAGAAATAAATACCTTGGAAAACTTTATTTTGTCTTATTTTAGTGGTGTGTCCCCAGAAAATGTCAATAATGTGTTCAAAAACAAAAAACCTTACTTACTTGTTCCTGGCAATACATCGTCTTCATTTCTTGATCCCAGTGCTTCTTTGTTTCATGCGTGGTGTCAAAGAAATATAAGGAAGGCAGTGGCAGCTTTGCACACAGTAGCAGAATTCTGCAAGTCGGTGAGCTGTGGTGGTTTAAAAAACATTTAGAGGTATTTGTGAAGTATTCGTCTGTTCAGTTCATTCCTTGGTATGTTGATACACTGCCATGTTGCTGTAGTATTGTGTTTATTTTACCTTCATTTTAAAAGTAGCTGTGAACTAAGAGGCTTTCAGAATTTTCCCATTTAGATGGTCAGTAATTTCTAATCAGGTGGCTTTTCCTCCTTTCTCAGGAATGCAGTGATGGCACCATAACACCGCTAACACTCACTGAGCTGAGACCATACAATGAGAGCGAGCTGACTGCTGAGCTGACAAGTGCACTCAGGAGGTAAGCATAGCTTCCGCTCACCAGGGGCAGGAACATGTCCTGTAGGTCCAGGGAAAGGTTTATTCACTGTAACTCTCAAGTGATTTGAAGAGTGATCATAGATTTGTCCTGTGAGAAGGAAAATTATCAAAGTCCTTCTAAATTTTCCCCTCTCTCCTGCTGTTGTTCTTTAGCTGCTTTTGCGTGGTGCTCAACTGCGTTCTCCTTGAGGCGCTCCAAAATTCAGTTGAATTTTGGAAATAAACCCTCGAAATGGCAGTAATGACCACATTCAGGCAAGAATATGAGACATAAAACAGTGTGACATGACATTTCTTGTGTGTGTAAAGAAAACCTTTAATGAAGACAGGATTTGAAGTGTGATCTTTGGTTGAGAGGGTTGGCCGCAGGTTAAAACAGGGTAGGAGTTATGGGAGTGGGAATTGCAGGCATTTTGATGACTCAGATGCTCCATTTGCCTCCTGAGTATGTAAGTGGAGCCACAGTTCAATTAGAAATGACATTGTGTGAGGCATTAGCTTTCCAATGGGAGAGAAAATTGATGTCTTGACAAACAGCTTTTATCAACAGCCAGGTTTTAAGCCTTTGCTTCCAGTACAGTTATACATTACCTAGATATTTGTTTGTGCAGCAGTTTTTCCTGCACCAGCTATGTGGTAAACTTACTGCCAAAGAAATTCATAGTTTCGATAATGGTTAGTACTTGTTCCACCTTTTCCAAGAAGGCTGTCTAGTATTTGATCTGGTTCTTATATTTAGAACCTGTCCAAAATGCTACTAAGAATTTTGGCTGGGAAGAGTGTGTTTTGCTTTACTTGTGTTTGTACTTTCTTTGATGGTGGAATGTCCTTTCAGGCACCTGTGGCATTTCATTCCTGAGGTGCTTTTTTTCATAGGTGCAATGTATGGTGTGCCTAGGGACACTTAAGCCTGAAAGGTATTATGTGAAAATGTAAGATCATTACCACTGTAGAATCAATACATCTCATACCATCTGCTTAGTACTCTGGCAGTTGCTGAGTACTTAAGTTTGCATGATGCAGGGAACAAAATTCTGTGGGTAAAAGAATCAAAACTGTCATTTGTGTGTGGGTGGATAAAACTCATCAACAAAGTAATTTACATAAACATTGCAGAGAGCCATTGGCCTCCCCTGTATCCCTGCACACACTGCAGTCCTGGTGTGAGCTGTTCCACCAGCATTTTCTCCCTTCACTCAAGCTGCTGTTTCTTCCTGCTCTTGTTATTTGCTCCTGGATTTCGAAAAGATGCCAATGCCCTTAATTAGCAGAGGTTTGAGTATACTCATGAAATGTGGTTTGCTGACAACACAGGGAAAATACCTTTGCTTTGCTTCATCTGCTAGGCCTTAAGTTGATTAGCATGGATTTCCACCAAGGGCCTTGCAAGTACAGTTTGTGAGGCACAAATGGAGAAGAAAAATAATCAGATTAAACTGTATATAAATTGTGAAGGCACTCTGTGTGATGGAAATGCGGCAGTACCAAATGTGATTGCTGCTGCCAGTGGGGCTCAAGCACAGCTTCTGCAAGCTGTGTGGACAGGGTATTTTTCTCCTTAATCAGTGTGCTAGCCAGATCAAGCTGAATGCTTAGCCGTCCTTGCCCTAAAGCCTTGTCTCTGCAAGTCAGTTGAAAGTCTGTCTAGCACATGGAGAAAGCTAACTGCAACGTGTTTAGCCACAGCTGTGGCTAAAAAATACCAGAAGTCTCTAACTGCTATTCTGGATAAATGGGCCCTCAAATATCACAGTGATAAGATAAGATAAGACCATCACAAATCCATGAAAGAATTCTAAAATGATCAAAGTCCTTTGGATCCTCCTCATTCGCCAAAGAAGTAGGACCAGAACACAAAATTAAAAGTATTTGTCCCAGTAGCTGTGTTTGCTGAGGGGTGGGGGGAAATATGAAACAAGTTCATATCATGCTCTGTGGTCTAGAGGCAGTATTTAAATGCCAGTGTTCAGGAGTCTTTCAGGGCTGGTTACAACTGGTGCATATGTCCAGTGATTGGTCCTCCCTATTGCTTCTCCAGGCAGCAGACACTGGTGCAGAGGACAATAACTGCAAGGATAGACAAGGACAAGAATCCATTTGTTTTTGAGTCTGTTTGTCAGAGCATGTGATATCAATCAGCAGCCCTGCTTCCTGTCCCCTCCTCATCCTGTCATTACAGAGACTAAAGCTCTGGCTGCTCCCCCCTCTGCTACTTTCCCATTCTGTCTTTCTGTTGCTGTTAAATTGTCAGGTTCTTCTCAGTTAATTGAAACAGAGTGAAACCCAAATAAAACAGCAGGATGTAGTAACAGTTTGGGTTTTGGTGTAGTTTGGAAGCATCTATTTGCTCATAGTCTGCAAATGGCCATGCAGCAGAACAATCTCAGCCACAAAGCCAGGCTGGCTTCTCTCGTCAGATGTGGATATTTTCATAAATCTGGAATCCAGCAGCATGTTGTGAAGCTTTTGTTAGTAGTGCCCATCAGCAGAAATTCAAGGCAGAAGCAGTTCATCATCTATTGTGTCATAACATATTTGTTCTAGAACAACTCAGGACTTCTTGCAGTAGTGCTCAGCATTAAAACCCCTGTTACCAGGTTTTTACAGAATTCACTTGTCTTTTACATGGTGACTGTGCTAACTAGGAGAAATATACATTATCTCTAAGTCCTATGTACAGTTACATTTCGGTTAACTAATTTCTGGTGTTGCAGGCTAAGCTCACTAATTCAGACACATCCTGTTCCAGCCAAATGTAAACACTTTCTGCCAGAGCCTTTAACAGTTTTATTTTCTCCTCTCTCTTTTCTTGACGGAATGATGAAGTGCTTTAATAGACACAAAGCCTCTTCTTTCCTGACTCTGATACATCCATAAACAAGCTTCTTGGCCAGAAATACCTTACTCTTGTGAGGGCAGAAATGTGTTCTCAGCAGCCTCATGGCCTGGTGCTGACACCCTGATGATTGTGCCAGAGGCCAATTTTATAAGACAAGATCTGGTTGAATACCCCAAAATCAGACATGTGATGCAGTCTCTGAGGGAGCACTTTAAATGAGTTCTCTTCCTTGCTGGTTTGTTCTGCTCTGCTGGAGCAAGGCAAGGAGCACTGTACATGACTTGTATGAGTTTGTAACTCAGTGGACACATACCAGGTTACACATTAATGCAGGTAAATGCAGAAGGGAAGCAGTAAGAATTCCATCCTGCTTTGGAAGGCTGATGATAATGATGATAGAACTGACCCTTTCTTCTACTAAGTTCTTTCATTCTGTGAATAATGGCTAAGCTGGCAAGACTGGAACTTCTCCCTCTCCCTAGGCCTTGCTACAAATGCTTTGATTGTTGAGGTCCTCCTGTGGTCCCTTCTTGTATTTCCAGCTGCTGATAGCTTTTCTGTCTGTGTAGTGTTGTATTGTATTTATATATTTAGGGAATCATTTATAAATCATTAAAATACATGGCCAGGAAGGATCTAGAAGTACTAGGCAAGGACCATGGCAGGCAAAACACTTTGTAACTGGACTGACTGTTCAGGCCTCAGCTGCATCATCATTTGGCACAAAATTACAACCTTGATGGCTGTGCAGAGTTACATGAAATCGTGTCAGTCTAGACATGTTTTAATATCTCCCTCACAAAAGAGTGATTTTCCATCTGGCAACACTACAAAGGAGCTTTATATTTACCATGCCTGATGCCTTCTAAACCAAGAGATGATATAGCGAGTGATGCTACTAATTGTGAAGTCACAGGGGAGAGAGAAAATGAATAATCAGTAGGACTGGCAAACAGCTCTTCTTCTGTTAACAAAAAGTATATTTTGCACAGAGCTGTGGTCCCACCTCTCTGGAGTGCAAGCTGCAGGTATTTCTAGTAGGACATAAAAAATGCCATAACTTCCTAGTGTCTGTTGAGACAGAACAGTGTTTGTTGCACTCTTATGTCCTTATCCCTGTCTGAAGACTGCAACCATGTTTTGTGCCAAACTTCTTTTCAAACATTTCAACAGACAGCTGGGCCAAGGCATGGCAGTGACTATTTCCTGATATAATGTCAGTGAGAGATAAATCAACCCACCTTCCTTTATTTTAAATTTCCATAAACTTCATGTGATGATGGCATTTTAACCTTGCATATTTTCAAGGGTTGACCTTAGTTTCATGATAGCAGGAGTCAGTAAATGTCATCATTGAAATTCAGGCCTATGTCTCAGAAATGGAAATAGCAATGCCTAAAACACATCCTACTGTAACCATTCAGATTTAAAGTTACTCTTTAGACTTCTACTGATTTGTAAAAGCTTCTTTTTCTTTGACCGAGGTACAGGGTGAACATGCAGTGGGTAAAAGTAGGGGGAGAGAGAACTAGGGGTTTGTGTTCTGGACCTACTGATGCATCCTCAGCTGCTTTCTGTCAGTGTTTGTTTATTCCTGTTCTCCAATTATTACATTAATTAAATGAGGAGATAAGCAACTCTGAGGCATTTGAAAACCAGACACTAGTGTGGCTTCCAGTCATCACAGATTTCAGAGACGTCTCTTTTTTGTGACTGTGCAGTATCCTGCTGTGGTTTCCCCTTGGCTGAACCTTGGAGAGGTCCAGAAAGCATGTCCTGTCTCTGGAAATCCCTCTGGAGAGTCCCACTGAGAGAAACCTTCTTTCAAGAAGAGAAGTGACTCATGGTAGCATCAGGGACAGATTCCTTAGAAGCACCTCGCGTATCTATTTTTACCATATGCCTCACAGACAACCATAATTTGTCTTTTTCTCCACTTTAGACATGGAGTAAGTAGTTCTTACCACCATGTGGTTATCTGAAGTGCTGAGCTGCTGTGCAGTTGGATATAATCATCACAGGGAGCTCCAAATAGCTCCAGGTCTGGAGAGCTTCCAGACTGGGCTGGCAAAGCTGGGTGGGAGGTTTGAGCAGTATGGGAGTGTGGCAGTATGGTAGGCATGCTACTGCCTCCCTCCAGGGCTATTCTCCCTTTTGCTGCCAGTATGTTACTTCCAGGACCACACCTGGCCTGTCTCCCCACTGCAGATGGTGTAACACATGCCTGTGGTACTGTCTGGTTTTTGACATCTATTCTGAGCATCCTGGCAATCAGCAAAAACAGCAGTACAGTATTTTAAAATAGCAGTGTGGTTTTTAAAGCACCCTCTGTCACCTCTGCAGTCAGGAAACACCTCCTGTGCACAGATACCTGTCAAGCACAGGCGGTGCTTCAGCAAGTGAGCCAGGAAGACTCACTTGCTGAAGCCATTTGAAGAGGATGACTCTCTTGGCATTTGTGTAGTGTTGCTTTGTTGCCTCTTTAAAACATTAATTATATTCTGGTTGTTTCCCTTAGCAGGCCAAGCCAGACCAGTGAGGCAGGCATGCATTCAAATTAGCTTGGGGATTCTGCATGCCAGCCTAACCTAAGGTGTTAGTTTAGACTGCTGATGAAAAGAAAATTTATCTGCATTCGTTTTAAATATCCAGCTGTTATCTCCTGAGAGGTGTAGAAGGCCTAGGAAAAACAATCATGTGTCACCCTGTCCAACTGGAAGTCAGAGAGAGGTGTGAGGGATGGTGCTGGGCTCACTACCAACAGGAGGATATCAAGGAAGGAGTAGGAGTGGAGTGTGGGATCGGAGGTGTGTGTCTTCCCTTCAAAGCAGGGGCCTTTGCAGATAGCTATGGACCGTGCAGGAGGTGCCTTCTTCGCCTCTGCAGCCCCGTGGCCTGGGGCTACCAGCATGGATAGTTCTACCAGGAATCCTCTGTCCCCCTGGGCTGGCTGCTGCTGGTGCTGCTGTGTGAGGGCTTTGTGCCTGCAGAGCTCAAGGGCAGGTGCTGGCCTGAACCTGGTCATCCCACTCCTCCGAAGAGCCAGGATTTGAAGGGATCTGCCCACAGCAGATCTCTTCTGATGTGTAAGAAGATGTGCCCTAGGAATGGCAAGACTCCTCTGCCTGGCTTCAGGAAAGTTTCTCACCTCTTCATTTGGAGAGAGCTCATTGTTCCTCTTTTGCTTCAGATTTAGCAAGAGCTGTGGTGCTCTTGACCCTAGGACAGAGGGGTGGTAGCTGGTACTTTCACAGGAAGGGGAGTTAGCTGGGTGCACTCGAAGCCAGGGGCAGAAAAATCAACTTTCTGCACACCAGAGAAGAGCAGCTTCCTGTTTGCAGCACTGGGGAATTTTCAAAAAAATCAGCAAGAGCAGGAAAATCTGGGAAGGCTTCTAGCACATGATACCTGAACATGTCTGGAAAAGCCCAGACAGGAGGGAAAATATAAGGTGCTCATGACCTTGCCTACATTACTGTGTGCCAAACATGGTGTCAATGTGTGGAGGCCAAATTGACAGAAACAGTTTCCTTTATGGCCCTGACAGAATTCCCCACTCTCAAAAGTGAAACCAGATAACACCAGTTAGCCTCTTCCTATTCAGCCATCCTGAAACAAAAAGCCCTTTAAAACCACTATGCAGCTGCCCGCTGATTGTCTTGATTGTGAAAATACCAAACAAAACCCTTTATTATCAGCATATTTGGCATTTCACTGAAAATAGTGTTCTAGCATATATAGTAGGCTGTAGGCCTTTGAATACACTCATTCTGAGCTTTTTCCCTGGAAAGGGAGCAGTCAGGGATTTCCCCAGCTGACTTCTCAGCAGCAGAGAGCCCTTCTGCTAGAAGTGAGCCATGCCTTCAGATCACAGGCTCATTGCCTCCCTCTTCTGGGAATACTTGCTCATTTTCTCTGTGCACACAAGTGTTGTGGCTGTTTTTTCTGCAGCCCCAGCTTGCAGTAGCCACTTGGAAGAGAAGCTGTTGGGATAAGAAGCTCTGCTGACTTCTGCAGTCCAATAGAGTGTGAGCTGGGGGCTCACAGAATTTGTGTTCTCTGAAAAACACTTGCTTCTCCTTCCCTCTTCCCATCAAAATACACAGATTAGTGCTTTCTTAGGATACACAGAGGTCCATGTTACACCCCTGGGGCACAATAGCAGTGTGAGTTTGGTGTGTTTGCTTCCATGGGAGTTTGGATCTTGGATGCTCAAAGACTGTCTGGCAGCAGCAGACTGTGCCTACATCAGTAGGATGTTCCATATGTCTGTCACATCAAGTGCAGTTCCATCCCTGGTTTGCAACTTTGATGTGTTCTCATTGTAGAGACATGGTTCATAAGCAGTATTGAAAATATTGGGTCATATTAAGCCCTGTAGAGGCTGATTTTTCTCATCCTGCAGTCAGGAAAGTGCTGTGGTGCTGGAAATCCCATTAGGACAACACCTCAGGATTCAGTATATGTTCACTGCCTAACTATGTAATCAGTTTTGAAGAGAAACAAGTGTGGACAATTCCTTCTGACCAAACTGAGGTGATCAGGGATAGAAACTGAGGGAAAGAGGGAGTTACCATTGTGAGGCACAGGGTTCTTACCAGCCTGTGAAGTACAGCTCTGAGGTCTCTTATCTGCTACCCAAAAGAAGATGCAACACCCTGGGGAAAACGTGGTATGTTTTAGTGTGTAATAGTCATTAACCCAGTGCATCTTCACTTCCCAGAGTAAACTAAGGTGTTTGTCCTGCTTTTACTGTTGCTATTGTTCTTTTACTGTTGTGTGTAATTCTTCAGGTGTGACCTGTTCTATGAAATGTCCTTTGAACTAAAGATATTTAGATACACAGTTTTAAAATTAGGAACAGGTATAAAAGTAGATCCCTATGTGCTGGGTTTTTTTCAGATTTTTGGGACATTTCAGCACATGCAATCAAACCACCAATTGCTTTCCATGAAATTAAGGTTGAATAGGTATTATCTAGTGCTATTTCACTGACTTCAAGAAATCATGAAAAGCCAAAAGAAATACATGTATTTTACTGGTGCCAGTGTAAATTTGAGTCATCTATAGATTTGAAGTATTATCCACTGTTTCCTACTTGGCTAGATGCTTCAGAACTGGCATCTGAAAGATTTTTAAGTAGCTTGAACAGGGTGCTTACCACTCTGCTGGCTCTGTGTCTTTGGCAAGCAGCAAGACAAGGATGTTGTAGACCAAATGTAAAGAAATACAGCCTGATGTTTAGCTGAGTTCAGGCTGAACAGGGCTCATTGAAAGGTGTGAGTGAAAAACAGACAAAAAGTGATATCATTGTTTTATCAGGTAATGGTCACCATAGCAACCAAACTTTACTATGCAGTTCCTCAAAGTCTTTCCACTGCGTTTCTTTTCCATGCAGCTTTTGTTACAACAGGTGTGTGTGAAGGACTTTAGCTGCAGGGAACTGTGGCTCTACAGGGCTCTTCTCCCATGGGACTGTGTGCAGTGTTTCCACAGCAATACCTTTTCTTGCACATGATGTTAAATCAATCTCACACAGTTTTGAGATTTCTCTACCCAACACTGTGCATATTATTCCACTGGACTTGCTGTTCACGCTAGGTCATCATGCTGGAAATGGTGCTACTGAGCCTTCCCCAGAGCCTCTGGATGTAGCAATCTTTGGAGCAGGGAAGCACCAAATTTACCCTGCTCAGTTCTGTCACATTAGTAGTGCCATGCCACAAATACATTAGGTCTGGCTTCTGCCACATCTGTTCTTGTTTGTGTTCTGGCTCTTTTTCTTCCTGTTTCCTTTGCAGAAAACAGATTTTGGCTGTAGACTGTGCTGAGCCTTTCTGACTGCTAAGATGGAATATGAAAATTAAGATTTACATTTGAGATGGATGGCAGTGAACTTCCAGCTGTGAGGGAGAAAGACTGTGTTACTTAAAAGCTGAGAGCATGTCCTTTCAGTGAAAGGACGTACAAAGAATACTGATGATTCTTCATCAAGGGCCCTCTTATGTCCTTTTTAATTTGGCTGGTAACCCAGTGCCTGAATCTGTTGGAATAGACTGCTGACTTGGAATATTTCGTCGGCTGACTTTGTCAAAGTCCTTCCGGTTGCTGCTGGAGCTGGGCGCTGTCCCTCTCTCCAGTGATAAAAGGCTGCCATATCCAGGCCTTCCTGGGAACTGCAGGCTGCTGAGCTGGGATTCCAGGAGGATCTGTGTGGTCTCTACAGAGCTGGGGAAGCTTTCACAAACTTCAGCGTATTCATTCCCATTGGCCTTATATGGGAGCTGGCAGCTGTCTTATTACTGAGGTGAAAACAAGTGTAGTCATGTAGCAGCACTGCAACAAAGCAGGAGGAGAGGTGGATCGCTAGAGAGCAGTTCTAGGCAGCAAAGCACAGACTCCATGTAAACACACAAAGTTCCCATGTGTAAGATTGGATGCTGCAAAATCTCTGTCCCAGTTGAGCCCAGCTCCATGTCATTCTTAAAACACCCTTTTTTTTGTTTGTTTGGTGGGGGGTTTGGTTTTTTTGTTTGGAGGTGTTTTTTGTTTTCTTTTGGTTTGGTTTTTTGGTTTGGTTTGGTTTGTTCTGGTTTTTTTTTGTTGTTGTTGTTGTTTTTTCTCCCCTTCCAAATCTTACTTTTTTTTCTCTGGGCTATCTGTGCAGAGTTTGGGTCACAGAGAAAAACTCCTGGAACAGTCCAATGGGTGTGTAGGAATGGGATGAGCAGGCATCAGCCATCAGCTCTGCAGCAAGGAGCCCCCCAGGAAGAAGCACCGGCCTCATGCCACATGCTTACCTGGGAAATGCTGTTTAAATCCAGCTTAATCCCCAGGCTGTAATGCTTGCTCCTGCCCAGAACTTCTGTCTTGATCACTTTTTCTTTCCCTCATAGTAATATGTACTAATTGTAATATGAAAATACTGTAAGATACCTTATTTCCATTTTGTCATACTTCACGTAATTAGCTTTTGGTTCAGAGTTGGTAAGTAAGTACAGATAAATATATTAGCATTTTACATATCCTTTAAAATGTATCTTTGTACTTATTTCTTAGTGTGATTCAATGCATACAACACCATAATCTACCAGTTTGTTTACTCTTTTGTCTGCTCTGTCTCCGATCCTGAATTCTAAACCAGTGAATATGTCACATGCGACAAACCTTTAGGTCCCCTTACTTCAGGGCAGAGGGTGGCAAGAAAATAATTAGGAGTGGGAACGACAGTTGGCACTAGAAAAAGAACACTTTAATAACACATTAAAAAAAAATAGGGACAGTGCCCCAAAACTGTGCACAGTACCCAGGAGAACTGGGGCGGTAACCAGCTGAAGACCTGGAACTGAGGAATCATGACAATATATAGGGTAGGTCTGAAGGTAAGGGTCCAATCAGAAACTCAAATTGGGAGCACAACCATATTTGTACAAAACAACTGACCAATCATAAAAAACATAACCTTATATGGAACAACTTAATTAATATGCAAACTCCCATGAACCTTCACTACTCGCCACAACTAGAAAGGGGTTTCCCACGGCTTTAGATTTAGAGTTGCTTCAGCTTGGCCAACTCCCACAGTTATAAATACCAACCTCTGGAAAAGTTTAATGTAGGACCTACTTCCTATATTATCCTAGTAGTAGTAAGGAAAATAGTTGCAGCATGTCAGCCCAGCACAGGACAATTGTTGATAAACTTCCAAGCTGCAGTGCTGTTTCTGTTTTGAAAACAGTTTTCTACGTTCTTTTCCCCTGATTCAGGGAGAAGAAATTGAAAGCAAGAGTGCAGGAGTTAGTGAGCGCTTTGGAGAGACTCACGAAGAGCAGTGAAATCAGACATCAGCAGTCTGCAGAATTTGTTAATGACCTTAAAAGGGCAAACAGGTAAAGAAACTACCAGCAGATGGATGCACTGTTGGTTTGTTTTTGCTGTGTTCTTGCAAAGCACTGTAATAGTCCACTTACAGTAATGAGAAATTTCAGGATCCTCATGTTCCATCCACATGTTGACACTCCAGGGTTAGAGAAGGGGTAGGTATAAACTTCCCATGTAGGCAGGGAAATAGGTTAATCTCAATTGAGTTACTATTACTGATTGCACGATTAAAAAAGCAAACAAAAGATTTATGAAACTGTTTTTAACTGTCTTGGGTAATCACAGAAGTTCTGTTGCTCACTCAGGGCATTTTTCTTGTATTCTGTTTGGATGGCCTACGAATATGGTGGATTGCAGGTGCCCTTCCTGCAAGCACCCTCTCACTCACAATGTGGTTTTCCTTAAATTGTATTTAAAAGCCTTTTTGGTGAGAAGCAGCACCCATCTCAAGCTTTCCAACCCAGTCAAGGTGGAGGACCAGGAGCTACTTAGCAGCTAGGAAATTAGCACAAAATGCTATCCTCTGAATGTAATTTTTACTTTTTTAAAATTAAAAATGCAAAATTAGTCCTTTACTTTCTAAGCAGATTCTGGCCATGAATGTTTTTATAAATCATATTTGATGTTGTGGTATTTTGACTCATAAACAGTGGTATGAGAGGTCATCAACCGTAACTTCCATCTGCCTGTTTGAACCATGTTTAGTTTTCTTTTCCAATTTATGGGTAAAGATGTGTGCTTCCCCTAGGAAAGACACAGACATTAGCATTGATCTGGGTTTGGATCAAAAAGGTCTGGATGTAATCCATTTTAAAGCACTGGAAAATTTTGGGAAGGGGATCAGTACCCAGCCTTTGAAGTTCCCTGAAGGTGGGGCTTTGGGATTGATTTTTTGTAGCACTTGCTCTGAAAAAGCCGTTTAAATTACCTTGTATACCTTGTGTTTTAACAGCAACTTGGTAGCAGCTTATGAAAAAGCAAAGAAAAAGCATCAAAATAAGCTGAAGAAACTGGAATCACAAATGATGGCCATGGTGGAGAGACATGAAACCCAAGTAAGGATGCTCAAACAAAGAATAGCTTTACTGGAAGAAGAGAACTCCAGACCACACACCAATGAAACTTCACTTTAAATGCATCTATTTTAAAAAGATGCTTAGTGCCATTACAACTTTCCTTTGGTGGTTGACTTTCAGGTAGCTTCAGATGTTAAAAGTTCTGATTGTCAATGCTGACAAAACTTAAAACCACCTCTGCAATCCCAGAGAGGTGTCATGGGGATAATAAAAGTGTTAACCTTAAGGACTGTTTCACAATGTAAAATGGCAGTGCCTGAATTATCATGCTATAGTGTACATTGTCTGTGTTGTAATGTCTGTATTCATACAGCTTCTCTTCCATTTTATCGATGGCCCATGGGTGACAGTGTCACACAGCAGAATCATTCATGTTAAGTGGTTTTCATTTGGGTAGTATGGAGATCATGTGAGAGTTTTCTGAGCTCTCTCTGCACACAAGTCCACACTGTACTCTCAAGACTGGCTGTTGTGGTTACACCAGCAAACAGGCAGCTGCAGAGGTGGGGATGACAGCCTGGCTGGCTTTTTCTTTGCACCCTGCTTGTAGTTCTGCTGCTCACAGTGCAGGTCAGGTAGGAAAACTCCTGTTTATTTTGGAAAAGAGCAAGAAAGCATAGTTGCATCTCTGTGAATTATGATAAAGGTGTAACTTTTACAGTGCGTAAGAGGGCCAAAGGCTGTGGGTTTCACCATGCCACACTGACAGTCTGTGCCAAGGGTGCGTAAGAAATTACAGAAGGCCTCCTGGTATTTATATTGCATGGTGTTTGCAACAGCAACTTTGTTTTTCATAAAAAAAGTTGGTTTTCCTTGCTATATACACTATGTCCAAGGTTTTCTGTAAGAAGCTGGGCCATTTTTGTCATGTGTGTTGTGCTTATTACAGCTTACTGTGATCACGAGGTAGAATGTCCTTCTTTTTATACTTTTTTTTGACCAAAAAAGGTACTTAAGTAATGTACCTGTTTAATATTGAATACATAGGCACAAAACTAGAAATGTGTAGATGTATGGATATGCAGCCACAAAAAGAATGTGAATGGTGAAGTCTTACAGCTTCTTAGGTTAGTTTTTGTTACTGCTAACATTCTCTTGTTTAAATCACGTATTACTGTATTATCAAACTGACTGAAGTGCAAATTTTGCCTTGTTAGGTTAATGAACATTAAGCAAATCATGGGGATCCAGTTGATTTCTGTAGGGTCAAAATACAGGAGTCTGCCATAGCACCTGTTATATTCAGAATTTGCGCTTTTTTGACAGAGTACGTAAAACCGCTTCATGTGTGTTATAAAAAACCAAGCTATAGTCTCTTCATTATGTTAGCCTGCTGCTGTGTTATGCCTCTGCTTTGCATTTTCCAGGCTGATTTCCGGTGAATCTGATTTCAGGAGATGTTTATCATTTTTGCTTTACATGTTGAGTTGTACCTCAAGTTTTTTACTAGTGTATTTAGAATTATGATAATTTCTCCCATTTATTCCTCCCATTACTAGTACTAAGGAAATACTCTTAGAGGACTTTTTTGCCTGCTGTTGGTTAGGTCAGTCAGACAACACAGTTGTGGGAATTTGTGTTCAGAATATGCCATTATTGTTATGTCTTGGTTACATCTGCAACTATAGTAGTTGGTTTTCCATCTCTCTTACTACTGTAGCTGCTGTTGTCTTCCATTTTTAATCATTCGTACTTCTCTGGAGTCTAGTACATCATCCACAAAGTCAGCATCATATGTGATTGATTGCAACAGCAAATTAAAACAATGCTGATTTCAAAATCTTTAGGTTGTGATGTTCTGGTTTTGATCAGTCCTCTTTCTCAAAACAATTGCACTTCTTAATTTATAATGTGGCTAGAAATTTTTGCAAATGAGTCTCTTGAGGGAGGAGGCACATTTATTTCTTGTCTTTATGGTTCTGCTTACCAGCTCTGTATGGTGTTTCCCCCTTTTTTGGCTCACTTTTCTCATGCCCAGGAAGGTGGGGGTTTGCCATCAGCTTCAGAGGTAGCTGAAGCACACTTACTCCGAAGAAACACAAAGGAAAGTATCTACCGTGTGCTATGGCAAAAATGCAGTTACACTTTTGTCTTCTGGCATCTGAAACACCCGTGTGACTTGAGGTCACGTCAGAATGTCTATGTGAAATACCTTTCACTGGGGAGGACAGAAAGCATACTGCACTGAGCTGCCTCTTAGGGTCATTTTTTCCACTATTTAGAATAATGGAATTACAGAATGCTTTGCGTTGGAAAGGACCCAAAAAATCATCTTGTTACAATTCATTTCTGTGGGCAGGGACATCTACTGGACCAGTGGTCTCCAACCCCCATCCAAACTGGCCTTGAACATTCCAGGGATGGGGCAGCCAACAATTCCTCTGGGCAACCTGGGCCAGTGTCTCAGCACCCTCACACAGAAGAGTTTCTTCTGTAAAAATTCAGATACTCTTACACAGAGGCATAAAAAGCTGCAGCCTCAGTGCTTTTCCCAGGCCTGACAGTTTGCTGATTATTTCACTACATTTAGCACGAATCTTCCATGCCAACTGTGCCCTAGAAGTACTTTAGAATAAACTATAAATCATCAGTAAATGTAAACCACTCCCATTTTTTTCCCCATAAGGGTTGTAGGTGAAAAAGCACCGCTGGTATCATCCGGCGTCAGCAGCAGCCATAGTTTGACACACCACCAGTTATTTGGCTCAGCAAGCAGCTATTGCATCATTTGTTCGCATACTGGAAAGGATCACTAGGGAAGTGGTCACAGGTTTGTTACTGTGAAAACTGTTCAACAGTGATAGTCAGCTGCAGCTCCAGTGTACCCCATTAAAATGGTACCAACCCTCAGAAAAAAGCCAAAAAAAGCTTCAAACTCCTTTTATGCAAATCTGAAGTACCAATACCTGAGTGTGCAGTGCACTGTGAATTCCAGCAACTTAACTCTCTTAGCACTTGTTGCAGTAATAATAAATTTGCAAAGCAAGAAAAAGAGCTGATTCTTGCCAGTCTAAGTCCATTCATTAATTAACGATCAAACTTTTTTTGATTTTCTTAAGTCACCAGAGTGCATGAAACTTTGTATTTCACAGAGTGCTCAGAAAAAACATTTACTTTTTTTCAAATTCTGTGATGTATAAATCTTCACCAGCTTGAATGTACTGCTAGCTATTGCAAAGCACATATGACTAAGTTTGCATTCATGTCATGTTCTACTGGTTTTATTAGAATTTTCTCCTCCTTTGATACTGCACCATGCATTGTAACTTTAGAAACTTTTCACCTTATTGAATTGGCTTTAAATGTGTTACTACCTTTTAGTTTCCTAGCAGCTGTAAAATAGCTATTTTGTGTTCATTTGATATAGAATTGTTAAAACTGCATTTATTTATACAGAGGCATTTATAATACTTATTTTAAAAATGTTCTTATATTCTGAATAAATTTCTAATGCTGTTTCTTTGCCTTGGGAATTGTTCCACCATGGCGTGTCAACTTACCATTGAATGGGACTGCCGAAAGATACGTTGGCACAAAGGTATCATCTCCAAGCTAAGTTACTGAAGGAGATGGTTTGACATTGTCAGTAAAGTTCACTTAATAGAGCCATGAAAAGTTTTTAAGAACTCAGATCTGGCCACAGATTTTAGCTGGGCTCAAGAACATCAGTACTTCTTCCCACAAACCCTCTACATCTTCAAAGAACACAATAGAAATGGAAGGGTACATCTGAAACTGTTACCACATGTTCAAATCTTTCAATAATAAGTTATATGGACCAAAACAAAAAGAAAACAAAATACTCAATATTACATAAATATTCTAAAAGCACTGATTGAAGTTCATATACTTCCTTTCTCCAGTTTGTCTAACACAGTTTTTTTTTTTCCATTGTGCTGAATGAGCTCCTCATCCACCTTTATAACTGGCTTTAATACTTTGTCTCCTGGACTAGATATAATCACTGCTGGCTTAAGGCAACACATAAACATTCTACAGTGAAAGAATAACCTGTACCAGCAGCACAGGCATCACATTTCACAATAACTAGCAATCCTTATATTCATACTTCAGTACTTCAATACGTTTATTTATAAAGTAATTTAATTTTACAGAGGAAAAATACCAATATAGAAGAAAACGTCAACTTAGTCGTAGTCTCTTAAATGGTGTGCTTCATAACAAACAAAATCACAATCATCAGTACAGTGGATGTTACAGATTTTACTTAATGCAATTGAAGAGTTGACTAATGCAAACTTTCCTCAAAAGAACATAATGGAAGTTGAATAAAATCTGTAATGATTTTAACTCTTTAGCTGTACGCACTTTCTACTTAATTAGCACTGATGTGCCACTTACACACAGAGGAAAACAGATCAAGTTCTTGAGCTTCAAACAAACAGGAGGAAGACATAACCCTTCATGCCTGAGCCACACCACAAAGCACTGGCTCCTGTTTTCTGTGAGGCATACAGTGCTGCCCTGAAAAGTGTCATCATCTGGAAGCAGTACCCAAGTCTGGGTCCTGGAACATGAACACCAGTGGAGCATTCTGCCTCAATTAACAACCCCACACCTTCTGGGGGGTCTGTTTTGCTTTTTAATGGTAAAAGTGCCTTGCAAACCCAGCTAAACTGCTCCTCAGGGATGAAGTTCAACTTCCACGTAGTGCAGTGCCATGCAGACACAGTAAAGTTCCGTTGCAAGTATTGGTGAGAAGTATTTGCTGAGAGCTCATGCAGTTTCCCATACTTTTTTCTCCATAACAAAATTATGTACCCAACCCGTAAGATACAAATTTCATCCCCACAGTTTAGTACTTTTGATCAAACATGCTTAAAAAAATTTGCCAAGTTCTTCCCACCACTGGAAATGTGTCATAGAGAACTGTGTTTGCAGGATGTTTTCTTAAAAAGCTAGGAATGCCTTATTTTAAAATGATTAATGCTCCATGAGCTGTAATCGTTTTCTTAAAGGCACTGAACTGTAACCCATACTGGAAACAAGAAGCTAGTTCTTCTGATCAAGAATATAAATGCTTAGAAATGACAAAATACTCTGTTTTCAGTAAAATCCATAGAGACCTTTCCAAATTTAAACATTCTGTACTCTGTGAAATGTTAACAATTACTTAAAAGGAAGTGCTTTTTTTCCTGGAAAAATTGAAGGACTTGAAGACATTTCTTTCCCAGAAGCAGCCAGAGCTGAGAACAATTTAAAGATAAGGGTTTCTCTAAAGCTGAATCTGTACAAAAAGTTGTCTTGCTGAACCTAACATTTTCAATGGGAAGACAAGTTAAACCCCAAGTATTTTGTTTTATTGTACTGCTACCAATCTGGAATAGTTCCTCTGGTACAATCTTGAATACGGCCGATGTCATTGTTGTTTAATGTTGACTTCCTTTTAAGTTCACAAGCTACATGAAAAAGTGAAATGCACACACAGCACAAATCCTACTGCATCTATCAGTGCTTATGTATGAGATTAAGAACAGTGCAAATACTAGAATTTAGCCTACTTCTATTCTTGAACTACACTATTGCTATAAATGCATATGAACAAAAACCTATTATGGAAGAGTTTCTAAGTCTAATTTACTGTAAAAGCACCTTCAGTTAGTTTGTATAAATTTACCATATCTTAAATAATTTTGGTTGTTTCAAAAGCTGAAATATTGTAATAACAAAAACAATTTGAAATTATGAAGTTGTTTATAAGCACCAGATTATTTAACGTTTACAGTGCAAGACTTAAAATTGGTTTATTTACAGAAATCAGTATCAACAAGAGAGACTATTCTACTAATTTTCAATAACTATGAGCTTCCTAACACATTTAGAATATAACCTCCTAACTTGAAACATGAAGGCACCTGGCTTTACTTCTGGAAGAGAAACCTGTTGCTCAGAATTTATAGCAAAACCCCAAGTATCTGAGGATTAAGCAGCCCACTGACCCCACAGCTGGGCAGCCAGTTACTCCAGGAGCAACAGTGCTGTCTTGCACTACAGGATGTTGAAGTTTGGATTCTTAATGTACACTCTTTGCTCTTCACACCATAATGGCATAAGTGCAAAAGCAGATCACCACATTAAGTAAAGGTTGGAACAACTGTGTTCTTGTCTGAAAGTACAATCTGAGAGCAAGTATGTTAGAAGTAGCCAGACCCAAAGCCTGCATTAACAGCTACAGGTAGGTGAAGAAAAATCACTAAATACTGTTCTCAAATCACCAAATTAGTTCAGGAAAGTTGGAGCACAGCACAGAAGCCTGTAACGGTGATTAGGCAAAAAATTTCCTTAGAAACTATTTATGCATGTTTGGTCTAAAGAATTTACTTACTAATACTTAAAAATACTTAAAAATAATACTTTGATTGTGCAATAAATAAAGCTATTTCCCCCTCTCCTTCCCAACCACTGTTGCCAGACTTCAAACTATGCAAGACACAGTTACTTTCAAAAGCTGGATGACTGATGTACATCAAGGAGCTGAAGTCAGCAGCATGTCAGTCACTTAACTGGGCACGCCACTCTTCAGTCCAAGGTCAAAGTATACAAGCATTCTGAGGAGAGATGCTAAAAACCTCATGCTAAAGCAGGGAGTTGATGTAGTACTAGAAACTGCACACTAGTACCAGATTCCTAGCACCACACAGCTGTAGGGTTTTTTTGCTAAATATTTGTTTACTCTGCAAGTTGATTCGAAGAAGACTGACTTGACCATTCATTATCTGAATAACCCCTAACATGGCAGCATTCTCAAATTGACAGTGTTTGTTTTTCAAGTATCTCGACACCAGCTCTCAAGTCAGACATGCAAACAGTTCCTATTTCCCTGTGTCTAGCTCCTGTAAAGTAAAAATTCACAGAACTAAAGCCTGTATCTCACTTGCTATTTCTTCACTGTTTTATGGAAGCTAATGTAAACAGTACTTCTAAACTTAGAAATACAATTATAAAGGGATGGTGAAATAAGAACATAAACTACAGTAAACAAAATGTTCACGGTGCAGGGCATGATGGAGACCACCAAAGTGGATCGCATGCCACCACACTTACATAGTTTTAGGATAAACCTTACTAAGAAAGCAGAAAGCAATGCTACTACAGGAAATGGTACCCTTATACAAAGAAGTAAGTTATTGCATATTTATCACATTTATTTGCAACTCACATTAAGGCTAGGTTTACTAAAATCAATGACATATGTATAAGCTTCACTTTGGGTTGCTTAATGAAGCAACCAATGTCTCTTATACTGAACCAACCTTTCACTAAGAAGAAAAGAACGACACAGTAAACAGAGGGCAGCCAGCATCTCCTATTCATAGAACATGCTTCCATTGGTCTAAGGACTTCCTTTTGCCTAGGACTTGCCAAGTCCTTGCCAGGACTTCCCAAACAGATGGCAGATGCTCCAAGTTCACTGTTTCATCAACATCCCCATTATTCCACAGAGCAATAAATGATCTATAACTAATTTATCTGAAAAATCAACTTATTTATAAAAAGATTTCCACAGCCTGTTATTTAATTATGCCTTAGGAGAGTCCTGTTAGCTCCACAGGCAGTAGCAGCCTCAGGATATGATACAAACTTCTGCCTCACCATGAGTAAAGGCACTTTTGCTGGGAAATCAACTAAAATAGCAAAAAGAAGTAACTAAAGATTAGTTTTCACCTGAAGCTGAATAACGTAACCTCCTCCAGCACTATCCTTACCTTCTTAATTACTCTTCTTTGTCATTGTATGGCCTTTGGATACATTTAAGAAAAAAAAAAGAAGAAAAAAGAAGTGAGACAAAGCTAGATTGAGCTATTTCATAATTTGGTCTTGAAAAGCAAGGCCCTCAGAATCCCTGTCCTCCAGAAGAAGGAAATGCTGTAGTCCATTTCTCCTGTTGACTGATACAGAAGCTGAACACTCCCATGGCCAAAATTATTACAGCATTAGAGTTCCAAATCACCTGGTGCCAGGCAGGTGAATAAACCAGGAGAAAGTTCTAAAGCTATTTCTGAGGAAAACACTAGGTAGGGTATATGAAGTAGGGTGGTTGAAGGAAGACCAAGATTTTGGTTTTGGATGACATATATGAGTTGCATAAAAACTCAGTGCATGTACATACACTACAAGGGTGTAGTTCATTCAACCTATGAAGTTAATCAATTACCTCTATTCTAGAGAAAAGTCCATTTTTAAATCTGGGACATGCTTGCTATCACAAGCTGCTGTGACAAATTATTTCAGTGCCTTTCTCTCCGGTGCAACGCACATGCTCAAAACCCACTAACTTGAAGGTGATGTAACAGCTCATCACCTCAACACTTACAGGTTTTTTGTTCCTCCCCTCCATCCCCACCCCATCTTTCATGTTTTTCCTAAGAAAGCACTGTAGCTAAAAATGACAGAGGCTAGATCATTTAAATGCTAATTGCAAGTGCAATTCAATACTACTGGATATATATAGAGCACATACACTACACGAGATCTGAGGATAACAGCACAGAATACAATACTGAACATCCTTGGAATAGTTATTGGAAGCCTGATTAAGCTGTTCGGTGTCACACAATGCCTCTATTATCCATGCACCTCTCTTCCTCCTCAGCAAGATCTACAGAGGCTTATTTACATTCAGTATAAATTCTACACAAGTAACCTCCCACAGACAAGTTTAAGCTTCTCTTTTTTTGCAAGCAGCTGCCTTGTAACTACTTCTTATGCAGCTGTGGGCAGTGCACAAGAGCTAATTTAGACACTTTGAAGGGCTGAGTTTTACCCAGTTTGAGTGTCATTTTCGAAGACCAAGGAAGAGTAGATACAAAAAGTCAACATGCTATAGATTTGACTCAAGTACTAGTGATTGCCAGCCAACAAAAACTATCAGTGTAAAGGAGGGAAGGTATTTGGGGCAAACAGTCAGCACAGAGAAAGGATGACAGGCTGAGGCTAGGTTTGAAATGTGCAACTTGGTTTCAAAATCACTAGGACAGAGGTGTCATCTGAGAATTAGTTTCATTGCCACTGCGTAATATTGCAATGTCCTACAAAATAATGATTAATAAGCCCAATAATTTACATCAGAACAGTTAAAAGGTTAGCAAGCTGGTATACTCCAACAGTTAAAAAAAAAGTCAATGATATTCTACAAAACACATGGCAAGTTAAAATAAACAAAATTTAAAAACCACAAAAAACAAAACACAAGTGAAAAGAATGCCCTCTAATGCACAGCTAGGAACAAGTGAACTGAACATTGGAAAGGTACTTTTGTGGACAAAGGCTAGACTGCATTTAAAGTGCAACACTTGACTATGCCACTCCCATACTGCAAAGGGAACAAACCCTTCCAAACCAGCAGTCAGTCCCTGCATTGCATTTAAAAACAAACTAAGAAAACAAAATAAAAAACTCCTGAGAAAGAGTAAGGCTGGATAAGAAACCCCCTCAATTGCAACAGACAAGTCTGATTCTTATTCCTAGTAAGTTTGCTGTCAGAGGTCAAAGCTTTTCATTATGGCATCATGGTCAAACTTGAAACTCAAGAAAGCTCTTGATGAAAAAGCAAATTTGTAATGGCCATTGCATGCCATAGAATGTCCCTCTACATGTTCTGGCAGTGGATCTTCATTGGAGCAACACATCTCATATGCTGCTTCTGCTTAAAGAGAAGAAAGTATGAAATAAATTTTAAATGGGCAATTGCCAATAAAAGTATCAATAACAACACAGAGCCATACCTCAAACATGAATTCAATTAATATTTATAACAAAATCTGTATGTTTGGTCATAAACAGAAGAAGGTAAATCAAACAGCCATCTTTACAAGTTGTCTAGAGGCTAGAATAAATCTTCAAATTCACTGCAATTTGGAAATACTTTCAACAGCCAGTTTTACACATATAATAGTTTCATTTCTCAACAGACATTTCTTAATAAGGAGGAAAAAAATGGCACCCATTCCTGAGCAGTAAGTAAAGAACTGTGTGCACTCTGCTGCAGCTTATTACTAGCAGAATTGAAATCCTTGAAACAACACTCAATTACCAGCACTGTGTTGACTCAGATGCTATTTTTCTAAACTAGCTTCTAATTACTTTTTTACTCAGCCACCTGGTGTATCAGTCAGTCTTCATAATTAAGAAGAAGAATAGCAAGACCAACATGAAACAGTATCTTTTTCATTAAAAAAAAACCAAAACCTCAGACTACCTTGGAAAAACGTGGCTTTTTAAGATTTGGAAGGCTGCCATGAGGAAAAGCCCTCAACCATTATTATTTGGGTGCCTTCAGCCTGCAGCACATGACAGTAGACAAAAATTCTGACTGCACTTGCCTGTTTCAAAGTTATCTTGAAGTCTTCTTGGATTAAGCCTTTTTTCACATTTCTGGTGAAGAGAATGACCATACATTACACATTTTATGATAAAGAAATGGCATTATATTTAAGCATCATCTAACAGGCATGCTGGTTATATCTGCTTTGGCACGCCTCATGTGTGAATTATTTGTATGCTGAGTATTCATACTCAGCATTAGTTCTGTCACATCACTTGATGTAGCAAACATGCTGTAAGTCCACAAGTCTTTCAGAAGCATGCAACATTTTTAACAGTCACTAAAACATTTCTAACATGCAAACTTTTACAGGAAAATTCTGAGTACTTTCTAACTGTTTTAAGATGGGAGGGTCTTGCATATCAATACTGTGCATGCATAAGCCCACTCTTCAATGAGCTTGTCCCAAAAAAGGCAAGGGGAATGTATTTGCAAACATGCTGCTACTGGCAATTAAATTAACATGCTTTAGAGACACAAACTTAGAACTCTCTAGGGAAGAGCTATTTTAGCCCCAAGTATTGCTGCTGTAAGTACATGAATACAGAAAAAATAATTGCATTCTCTATAAATTAAGAGTTTCCTGGCCTTCAAATTACATCAGAAAATTATCACAGGGACACAAAATATTTAAACTTTGAAAGACTGACCATCATGAAAACACAAGTGAAACGGAGAAAGAGAAATATTTAGAAAAGAGCCTACAAAGTAACCATGGAGCATTAACAGTTGTTTCCATGAAGATCTTACAGATTACCACTATAGTTTGTTCCCATCCATTCAAATTTCTGGGCAGTCAATTCACTCTTCTAGACTCAGACTCAAATATAACTAATAATTTCTTGCTGCAGTGAGGATTTTAGGACAAGTTTATGGTTTCTGTATGTTTACATGAATAAGAGAAAGAAGGCAATAACCACAAGCCAGAATGGGAAGAATCTAGTTTAAAGCCTGAAACAAGAGAAACTAAAACCTGGACAAGCCAGCTGAGCTGCATGGAGGACTGGGGCCTCACTGCTGCACAGAGCCAACAAAGTACACTGAAGAGCCTTAAAAAACAGGGACTCAAAAGCACATTCTACTATAAAAGGGAGCACAGCCCAGTGAGTCTACTCTCATTGAGAAGAACTGGACAAACACAATTAGTAACTGCAAGGGAAAGTAACATGCAAAGAGTGTGATACCAGAATTTACAAATTGCTGTAAACAGCTCTACTGTATGATTAAAAAACTATCTGAGATTCTGGCATCCAAGCCAAGTATGTGTCTCAACATTTGTTTGATGGAGAGAAGGGAAATAATAAGCATTTGCATCACCATTTTCTAAGTGCTGTATAACAAAACCCCACGCTTACAGTAAGACACACACACGAATAAGTAAGATGTGTACTACACTGAGTTATTACTACACACCACAGAAGGCTTTTACATGACAGGAACCTGGAAAGCTGCAGGCCTGTGTACTGAAACAGCTGACAAATTTTCAACAGCTAAAATTACTTACTTCTAAAATGAAAACTTTGAAATTTAGTATGTTTGTTTATAGATGTATATGCACACAAGTTAAGAAATGTTATACATCTACAAACACGTATCAAACACTGATCAAACATACTCTTTATAGATATGCACTCTACTTTGTTTCAGCAGGACATTTGTTAAAACATTATGGAACCAATTAATGACACAGCCACTGCATGTTTCTTACCAAGGTATGGTTTTGCTTAACTGATTGACTGTGCAATCCATTTGTTCGCTTCTTTTGGCTGGAAGTATCTTGATTTTGCTTTCTGCCATTGTTCCTCAGGCTCTGACTCTGCTGCTAAGTCCAAAATAAGTAAAGGGAAGAGTTTAAATGGCATAATTGGACATCATTGCATGGACATTTTTTACTTAGTAACTCCAATTTTGCTCCAAGTAAGTTCAAAACATGTAAACAGTTTCTTTTGCAGAAAAACTGAAGCCCACTGAAATTAACCAAACACACACTCAAGCTACAGGGCCATCAGCTGTTACTCATTTCCTCTTGCACTATGACAGAATTATTACACAATTAATTCAGATCAGTGAGTTTTCATGCACTGATGTAGATATACTAGGGCTAACACCAAGATGGCAAGTATAATTACTATCTGTACATGATACAGCACAATTACTACCTGATACCACCACTTGTAGTGTGAGATAAATCAAAGAATTCCCAAGAGTATTCCCCAACTCCATGTTTCTATTTTTGCATTCTGTGGTGATGAAATTCACTATTTTTGTGCTAGAGAGGAAACCCTTATGAACAAAGACATCTGTATTTAATACTTGTCCTGGGATGACTTTATGATGTTTGCATCCCCAGCTGTCTGTTCTGTTTCTACTGGATATTAAGTTCTGCAACTTTAAGACTGGTTCTGAGAGCGAATGGGAGAAAAAAGAAGCTCAAAGTTTGTTATCAGAAACTGCACTTGCTCCCCCACATCCTTCAGTGCTGTCTGCAGTATGGACAGTGAGAGAGAGCTCTCCTTTGCTTCTTAGTTAGGTTTTTTGCTAGCTGAAGCAGACAAGTTCCCTAAACTGTGGGGTTTTTTTCTGTTACTTGGAACTGTTTAAACATGTTCTGGACTGAAAACCCAGAAAAACACTGTGAGCTCACACCTGTGGCCTACTGGGGCCCAGGACAGCATTTTCCAGTGCCAGAGAAACTGATAAGAGATTAGACAAGCTGAGCTACAACCCACAGCAAGAACTTTCTCAATTTTTCCATCTCTCTTCAGAACAGCAAGAAGTTTTATTGCTTAATATTGTTCATTTTTTATGCTTGTAAACACTTTACTTGTTAAATAAACAGTTTTTTCTGCTCTTCTCTAAGAATTTTTTTCCTAAACCAGTTAAGAGAAGAGCCACTTAAATTTGCTTTCTAGAAGGACCCCATTCAGAAGTTTCCTCCCAAAATCTGCCCTAAACCAAGACAATAGTCCAGATGCATACGCTTGCCTAAGAAAAAACCTACCTTTATTTTCAAAACTTCAGACACCTCAGGATGATTATATGGCTTTTGTGGCTGTTTTGGCTTCACCAACTGCTCTCCTGAAAAGCCATCTGTAAACACCTGTTGACTACAGCGAAGTTTGGATCTAGTACATGAAAACAAAGGCAGTTTACAACACAGCTTTAAATCCACTGAGAGCAGACAAATATGAAAGAATTTTCTGCTTTTTGAGAACAATCTGGAAGACAATCTTAATTAACCCAGGATGAAAACTCTAAGAATGCTCACTGCCATTTGTATTCTCCACAGACAAGAGGCCAAGTCCACATTAACATTTGTTCTGTTGTTTGTTGGTATTGCCCTGGCTCAAATTACTTAAGTCCTCTCATAGGGACTACAGGTTTTGAAGTCTGTTCTCCACTTTTCACTCAGCTGAATCTAAAGCCAGCAGCACTTGTTACCCTACTGATTCCCACAGGTTTTTATCTAGATAGCTACTTCTTAGAGTACTTTACAGTCTTGTTTTAGAGAGTCCTACTTTTCCTGAGCAGAAGTGCCAAAAATATCAAACTTGAAGCACTGGAAGTTATCTACTTGCTTTAGCTTCTGGTTTTTTTGATTCCCATAAACAAGACTGAGGAAATAATCTCCGTTCTGACACCTGTGTATTATGACATTAATTAAGTTCTCACCTTACGATCCTATGATGTAAGTCTACGCTTTTATTTTCATTTACCCATTACTGAAACACAAATCTTTGGAGAAAGAGAAACAGACAAGCAGTATTGTATATAACTGTCATTGCATAATACTGTCATATTTGTATGACCAGTGTTTTATAAGAAAGAATATAGAGATGTTAAACTGACCTGGTTCTTACCTAGCTTTTTCCAAGTTGGGCTTAGAGGGTGTGCTCCCTGCAGATGAAAAACCATTGTCACTATCTGAGGAGTCTCCATTCCTTCGGGAAATCCACTCCCTCAATGGCCTGTGAGCAAGGAGAGGTATAACAAGATCTACTTACCAAGACAAATCTAAAGAATTTAAAGTTGTCTGAAAGACCCTGGCATAGCATTTGCCTCATCTCAAACATACCTGATGAAGGGAATTGCCATAAAAAATTTGTTAGGTGCCAAACCCAGCTTAGACTTCGGGGTCATGTCATTTCTGTGGCATGGTAATTTGTCGATGGAAAACCACTCAATATTCTAGAAAATCAAGAAATAAAATCAAAATACCCTCTACTGTAGTCTTAGCAGAATGTTACAGATGTGTATCAGCCACAATTATTTCCTTTAATTAAAAAATTACCATGGAAGACTTAAATTAACAGGCCACAACAGCATTTTTCACAAAAGGTTAATTAACTCTTCCAACTGCCACTACAGTAGCAGATGGTACAGCACAAACTCATTGCTTGATATTGCAGCTAAAATATCAAAGGTGTTAATCAGCAACTAAATTCTGAAAAAGAGTTTCATAAACAAACCAACCAAACAACAGCACACAGAATGCCATAAACAAATGTAAAGCTTTGAAAAACTTTCAGTAACTTTTTACTTAAAGTGCCATCAATACTGGACCACCAATACCCATTCAAAAGTAAGAAGGGTGTTAAGTTTGACAGTAAGTGTCATGTTTCATTGTAAAAGAAAAGAACAAAACATGGGGATAGGATAGGATTTATGTTACTGGCTATTTTTAATAGTTAAAACTGTATACTTTGCAGAATGGAGAACAAAATCAGGAATTCTGACCACAGACAGTGTAGAAGAATCCACATGAGATTTGCTATCACAGAATCTACTCCAAAAGCCCCAAGTCCAGAAAAGATGCAAACTACAGAAATAAATTACAAACCAGACAGGTTTTCAATATAGTTCTACGGGGAGTACAAAACCAGCCTGCCTGGTGGCATTATCAGATGAATCAGATCAGATGAAGACAAAGCTTCAAAACTCTGTCACTGCAAGAACTCTTCAACATTCCCACATACACAGTCACTATTCTACAAAGTACAATATTTACTGTCTATTTTTAAAAAACTCTCAAATTTCATCTTGTCATATTTTAAAAAACAGGTCTCTAATGCAAAAATTTAAGTCCTGTCCAAATACTTTCCCTATTTAGAAAGCAAGATGTCCTGTTCAGTGACACAATCTGCATGGAAATATAGCTGTTTTAAACTGAATTGCCATAAAAGAAAAAAAATGTTCAAACTTTAAAGATTATAGATACCACAGACAAAGGTTCCAACAAGTTGCTACACAAGCCTTTGTCTTTCCCTCTCACAATTCCTTTTAAAAGCCTAATAGGAAACAATACATCCAAAATAGTTTCCTTTTTCTGTCCCCTCCTCCTTAAAATATACTATTTTTTAAATCTGGACAGTTTTAGCCAAGAAAGAGAGAAAACAATCCTTAGTTTGTCCTTTTGATATGTAGGCTTTTGCATGTCCCCAACTAATAATTACAACTTGAGAATATATAGTTACATATGCCTCTGTAACTAGGAATAGTATGAAATTATTAATATATACACCACATACAAGAAAAGGAGAATTGTATTTTAGCTGCAGTCTTTTCATGATGAATGGAGATGTCACACAGATGGTCAAGTATCAGACTTGCAGGTGAGCTGCAAGAAGTCAACACAAAACCCTACAGTGCAGAGATGCCACTGGTATCTAGCATTTGAGGTGTTTGTTGTGCTTAGTGGGTTCATTATTTTACACACTTCTGGCTTTAAAAACTAACCTCTGCAAAGTTCCTATAGATTCGAACAAGGTAGCACATACCCGAATTTCCCTTCTAGTTTTGGGGTTGAATTTTGTGTTCTTGGGAACTCCTGGAATGATGTACAGCCGTGCTAACTGATCATTAATTCGCAGCTCAATGTAGTCCTCTTTGCAGATATAATCTTTTATGTCAAACCCAGTTTCTTCAAACACCTGAGAAGTATTTAGATGAAATTAGTGTATGTGTACTTAAGAGTTATCCTTTCACAACCTATTACCACAAGTGAAGGAGTGACTATTTTTCAGACATATCCCATGAAGGCTGCGGGAAAAACAAGCCTTTACACACAGATGTTTGCTCAGAAACAGAAGTATCTACATGCTTTAGACTTCTCTAAGACAGCAGACCTGTAATGCAAGTTGAAACAATCCTATTACTCCTTCATGAAGCAATTTATTAATATGGGGTTAGTCCTCATCAACTTCTGAAACACTACTGAACTCTGTAGGCACTGCCAAGTGAACACCTCTTCAATCAGATTTTACACAGATGTAGCTTACAGTTTCAGATCTGTGCTGACTCCAGTGAAAGAAGTTGAAAGATTTATTTCAGATATAAAATAAATTGTCAGTCTTTCCACAATGACAATCTAACTTGATGGAAAAAAGATGGTAACAACAGTGCTGTTCACTAGTGAAATCCAAATCGATTTTTCAAAATAACACCATCAAAAGATTTTTTTCCCCAGTATAACTGTGCCCCATTTAATGCTTTTGCTAGCATAACTTGAAGTGAAGAGGAAGACATACTTCATGTAATTCCTCCTTGAAGCAGCTATGTCTAGTTTATCCTTGATAGGTATATTTAAACAAACAAACAAACAAACAAACAAGAATACCCCAAAACCCTGTGATTTCTCATATACCAATTCAGTCCAATTTCCCTCACCTTAATTTTCTCTCTCAAAAACTCTGGATGTATTATGTTGAATGAACACTGAATTTGTACCAGTAATACTCTTTTACAGGCCGTTTTGAATATGCAGCTTCACTACATTATCTAGGTCTCTGGGAGTAATAAATACCACAGATTATTTTATCTTTCATATTTTACTTGCCATATACATTGATTCTTGTTCCTGCATAACTGAAAAATAGAAAATAAAAGTTCTTCACAATTTTTACATAAAATTCTACAACCTCCAACTCAGCTCCTTAGCCTCTTTACATAGCCCAGTGTACACACGCTAAATCCACATTCCTTCACATTTTTACAATTAATATGCCAAAAGCCATAAATTACATAAGATTTTCCAAGCACCACAGGTAATACTTAAAAGTAAATTCACAGTTCAGCAGGGAACTTTAAAAACAGTTCTCACTTCATTTAGCACCTAAGTGCAAAATAATGTGAAACATAAACCCTTTTTTTTTTTTAATTATATAACCTCAACCTTGATTACCATGTTGGAACTCAGAAAGGCACCAGAAAGTAAATGAGAATATGACTGCAAGAACAGACTATTTATTCACATGATTTCAGTAACGGGATTACCTAAGTAAAGTGCCTTTTCATCCAACACATATATCCTGATTTCAGGAAAATTTCATGTCTTTATCTTAAAGAGTTGACATAACTTACCTCTCTAGCAGCACAGTCATGAGGTGCCTCTTCTTTATTTACTTTCCCTTTTGGAAATCCCCAACCAGATTTTGCTAAATAGCCCTGAACCAAAAGAACCTACAAAATACAAGGGAACACAACTGTCAAACATGCAGGTGTTCCAACTAATTTCATTAAATGTGCTCCATCTAGCACCCCCTCGTTCTCCAAAAGAATATGTTAGCCTCAAGGAAGGAAACCATTAGGTTTGCTGTATTCTAGCAAGAATTGCAAAGTTTTTTACAGAATCGTGTAACTCAGAATACAAAAAGAAAACTGAGAAGGAAAGCAAGCAGAAGTGTTTACTGTCTCATATATTATATTCCTGTACACAGCCACCAATACCAAGTAATTGTCAGATCTCTGTGAATCTTGCCAGTGAACCCAAATTTCTTCAGAAGAAAAATGTAAACAATGAAGAATTACTTCTGCCAGCATATGCCATTCCTCCCTCTAGACAGTCAGTCACAACTATTTCCATACTTACATTTTCAAGTGTCTCATCAAGGATAATTGCACCATAGGTTGGCACTCCCATTTTGTATTCTTTCCACTCTTCTAAAACCTTTTGTACATCTTCACCTTGAGGCAGTAAAAAAGGGCAGTGATTGAAGAGTATAGCAGCATGTTAAGAAAGATAAACTTAAGCAGCCAGTTCCAAAGCACATATGGAACACAAAAGATATTCACTCAAAATTTAGAATAAACACTCCCTCCCCCTAAATCCTTTCATGATATATTTTCTTAGAAATAAAAAAATATTATGAATAATCCACTACAAAACATTGAAAGTCAGAGTGCATCAAGTAATTCAGAAACTCCTACACAAAGCAATCTAAATAAAGGAAAAACAACAACAACAACAACCCAAAACCAACCAAACGAAAAAGACATCCCCCAAAAAAAATTCCAAACAAAACAGAAAAAAGAACCACCAAGAAAAAAGATTGCACGAGGCTGCTTGTTTGAAGGAAGATAATTTTGAAAACAGAAGTAACCCCATAACAGGAATTTTCAATAAGTATTATTTACAAACACATTTTCTTAATTTTCAAATGAGCAACTGAAAAAATTTCAGTTCCTTGTGCTTGAAATAAATGGGAATAAATTTTTGCCACAATCATTTTTTAAGATTACAGCACAGAATCACAGAATTTAGTATTCACTACGCAAAAAAAAAAAATCTTTTTAATGGCATATAGTTACAGAAATCTAAATTCTAATACACTTTATCAAAACTCATAAAGCAGAGAAAATATAAACAACCTCCATAAATCTAAAATTTTGAGAGAAAATCTTGAAGTCCTTAATAAAAGTATTAGTATTATATATTACATATATTACACTACCAACAAAGATTACTCCACAGCAGAACACACTGTAGAGAAATTATATTAAATTATATAATTATAAATTATATAATTAAATTATATAAAATATATTTAAAATACACTGCAGCAGAACTAATATTTGTGGCAAATATGAGCTAGAAAGAGAAATATGTAATGAACTTATAACATCCATTACACAGCATTTTTTCTGCACTGGCTACAATTACTAGGAGAACTTTGTTGGTCTGAAAATACATTTATAATTAAAAACATACATAAAATTACAGCATAACATCAACCAGTTGAATATGACTATATTTTTACAGTTTACTGTTAAAAGCTGTAGTGTTTCAAAGTAAATATCTATTATGAAACTAACAGGTAAGTACATTGTCTAGTGATACCATGGATAATATTATCTTCAAAGTTAGAAGCAATATTCCAATCTCTCATCAAGGACATATGGGAAAAGGCTGAAACTAAAACACTTGCTGGATGAAAGCCACGAAGTTTTCTCAATAAAGACTAGACAGTACACATTCCAGCGGCCCTTGCAAGCAACAAAAAAAACCAAAGGCAAATCATTTGAATTCAGTAAAAATGCAGTCTCTACCCTACAGAAATTTCCAAAAAATACATACCACTGCCCATGGGGGAACACATACCACCTTCAACTACTTTTAATATTTATGTCACTATTTACTTGAAAATTAATTAAACTGTGGAGTTCAGTTTAAAGAGCACCAACAGCTTACCTTTGAAACCAACCTAGCATGCAAAGTGCAACCATGAGGAAAAATCCTCAAACATCAGAAACTGACTGTTTTCCATAGTTCTTTAGCAGTCCAAGAAGCATCTCTTTTGTGGGTGCCACAAAATTATGGAAGCAGTGAACTCAGTAACATCATACACCTAGCAATACTAACTTTTAATCATTAACACATGAACTGGTATTATTACACTATGAAATATTGTTAACAATATTCAGTTTGCACTTTACCACCAAGACATAAAATAATCAGAGTAATAAAAAGGATATCAGCTTTAGCAAAGTCTCTTATCCCACACTGAGGTAATCCTGGTGTGTTTTGCATGTAGAAATCCAAATAAAACCAATGGGCAAGTTCAATCTGAAAACACACTCTGATTGCATTGTCTCTCTCTTCACTTGGAATGTGCAAAATAAATCGGCTGCCAGGAAAGAAAAAGAGTAACATTAGCCAAATCTACTGATTTAAATACAGCTAACATTAAACATTGCAACAGTATAATTCTTGATCTACTATCACATACCAACAGACCACCAGATCCTCCTCATGTCCCATAAGGACAGTAAAAGTTTTCACAAAAGTAAAACACAGCTTTTAAAATCAAGAAGGAAAATGGATTATTTTGTTCTTTCAGAAACATCAAGTACAATATACTAAGTAAATTAACTGTTGTGAAAACAGCGAGTGTGAAGACAACCTACTTAAATGGCTCTGTTACAAAAATGAAAGCATTTTTACAAGTCCATTAAAGAACATGTGCAAACTCTGATGATATTTCAGTGCTTTTTTTTTCAGGACACAAGTTGAACATAGTAAAACCACAGTAAACCAATAATTTATGTAGATTTTAAATTTAAATATGATCCTACTTGTTTTCTCAGTCTGAAACCAAACACGGACAATCGAGTTTAGCCCAGATACTGGCACACAGAGTCACTGAGATAAAAGTTTAAGCAGCACTGTGTGATAGCCCATTTTAGTTAAGTAAAAGAAGCTTTATTTATTTATGTATTTATATCAAAAGCAGACTCCCTCTTTAGAAACTTAAGGTCATACACCCCACCAAATTTAAATAATTTGATGGAGATCTTTGACATTCAGCTCCTGAGTGCCACTAGCTAAATCCCAAAAGTGCAAAATACCATTGCTCAAACCAGAAATACTGTATCTTTACTTAAAATCTGACAAGTATGAATTGTCACAGGATCCCAGAATTGGTTGCATCTCCAAGGCATTCAGGGCAAGGACAGAGGCAGAAGGTCACTGGTGCAGGCACACACTTGACACCCCCCAGGCTTCCAGGCAGATTCACAGGTCCTGCAAGTACTAGCACAGATCTGCTTTTCCATCCCACAGCCCTACCCAGATCCCAGACCCTCACACCCATCACACAGGTCCCTGCCCCACCACATGGTCCATCCTGAAGTTTGCTAGTGAGCACACATGCACAACAAGTATGGTGAAAACACCTGTCCCTCCTCCCCCCAGCGCACAGGCTGTGACCCACAGTGCCACTGCAGCTGCCTGTGCTCTGCCCCTCACTCGCACCGTTTCATTTCCCCCCTCAATATTTTAAAGTAACATTAATAACTATCTACTTTTATATGGTTTATTGATTACATGTATTATTTAACTTATCCTTACTTAAAGTTTCTTGGTTTACTACCTATATCGTTTTGTTTTAAAGTTAAAAAACAAAAAGGGGAGTCAGCTCCTCAAAAACGCTTATAAAAAGCATTGTATGTTCTTAATTTTTTTAATTGCTCCTTAATAGATTCTAATTCCCCAACTGTCAGTCATTTCCCAAACAGAAATCCCTGATGTCGAAGCTAAACTGAAGTGGATTCCAGAGAAGAACATCAAGCCATATCTTGATGCACAAGAACGCACCAACGACTCCTCGAGCAGAAGAGTAGGAACACAAACGTGAGCAACACAGCAACCACAGTTTTTGCCAGACGTGCTGTGCCCCACCTGCAGACACCACGTGCCTGTCCAATCCAAATGCAGAAAAGCCTTTTTCAACCTGTCAAGTCAGTGTGCCAGTAAAAGATTGGCTGATACCTATATATTATGATCCCTTGACCAAAAAGCAACTTAACAATACGACAGGTGAAGTTGCCAATGGGAGCAATCCTGTAATTGAGACATTTCAACCAAAGAACTTTCTAAAACACCTTCCGAACCCAAAGAATTGGAAATTCTTGGTTCTTTAACCAAATGTAACTGTCTTACATTTTCAAATTAAAATTAGCAAGAGAATGATCCTCCAAAGTACAATGTTGCTCCCAATTACCCTGTTTACAGAATCTCAAGTTTCTGGTGAAATTACTCATATAGTTAAGGTGGACTTCCCAAGGTTGACCAATATCCACAACGATTACCAAAAGGATATTGGTTCAGCTGTAGAAATAGGGCTTAGCAAGGCATTCCATCGCTCCTCAAAGGTGGTCCATGCAGTATTAGATAACTTACTGTGCTAGCACCTAGTGCTTAAACAGTCATTAAGAAAAAACATAAAAGAAAAAAGATTTACCATCAATATGAAGAAAATTGTAATAGTGACTTTATGCCCTAGAAAGTTGCAAAAAGGGTGTCAGAAATTTGTTACTACCCCAACTTGCTTCTGCCATAGCATTAAAAGAGTTAGATCAAGTTAGATGTTGACTAAGTAAACAAACCAATGCACATCCACTGCAATCAGTAATTGCCAAGTAATATGCAGGCAGGCATCAACAGTATTAGACATGCTATCTTTCAAAATCAAACAGCAATTGATTTTTTTACTAGCACATAGGCATTGTTGTGAAGAATCTGAAAGGTTGCGTTATATGAATTTTTCTGACCACTCAAGTTCATCCATAAACGACTTCAAAAACCAAAAGATTTGACAAATCACATTAAAGCAAAAAATGGATCATGGCTGAATAACTTGTTTGAAAGATAGAGCCTTGCACCATGGCTAAAGAAGATTTACAAAATACGTTTATATGCATTAATTGTTATAGTGATAATATTAGTGATAATGCCTTGCGTACTTCATTGTTCACAGCCAATGACAAACAAGACCATCAAAAAATGTCTTTTCCATTCAAGAGGGAGGGGGAAATGTGGGAAATGGATTTGTTGAGAATTCTCAAAGCCTGAAAGAAGGCTGACATAGTATGTATCCATATGGAAACATCGAGATAGAAAATGCTAACTTAGAAATGCCATGGAATAGGACAGACGTTGAGAGAGAAATGGAACTAGAAATAAGCTTCAAATGATGGCCTTGCAAATAAGACCAGATACTCTGGAGAAACAGAACTATGGAAGGTGCATTGTAGTAGGACCCAGGAGGGGTAATTTTAGATGATCGGCTTTAAGGCATTAAGGGCATTGTGTGGCAAAAGCTGATAGGCCAAGAAACGCTTATATAATGTATTGTAATTAGGCAATAGTTTGGCTTCTGATTGTGATGGCATGAACTGGAACATCTATATTGTCTCACCCTTCACATAAGACTAAAAATGGAATAAAAGTTTTTAAAACGCCTCTCAGTTGCCCCATCTCTGGGTCAGAAAAGGGTATAATCCAACAGAGGGAGACATGCCTGTGGTTTCTTGGCAGCTGGTCCGTTAGTGCAATTAACAGGTTTTGTTTCTTGTCATTGTGTCCACTTCTGATTTCTTAGGTCTGCGTCTACATATTTTTTCATTCTGATTTCCCCACTTTTTTCCTGTTTTCCAAGAGCAGGTCCATACTCAGATAAACTTGCTGGAATGAAGTATATCCCCTCATCAACCAGTGGCCACGTTTGGTTTCCACCACCAGCTTCCTTATCATTCCTCTGTTGGGTTTGTAGTCTTGTATGCTTTATTTATGGATTACTCGTCTTGTTATCAATTTTCACACTGAAAAAGGACCTTGTCCAGATACCCTTAAAGACCTTGGCTGGTCTGAGAGAGGGTCTGTGTGAACCTCATGAATTTCAACATGGCCAAGTGCAAGATGCTGTGCCTGGGTTGGGACAATCCCAAGCACAATGTAAACACAGGCGGATCACCGAATGAATGGAAAGCAGCTCTGGGGAGGAGGATTTGGGGTGTTGGTGGATGAGAATCTCGACATGAGCTGTCACGGTGAGCTCCCAGCCCGTTCTTTTGATGGAACACAGTGTGCACAGCAGGCTGAGGGAGGTGATTCTCACACTTTATTCTGTTCTGGTGAGACCTCACCTGAAGTGCTGTGTCCAGCTATAGGAACCCCAACAAAAGAGGATGGGGACCTGCTAGAGCAAGTCTTCACTGAGGCCTTCCAGGACCTAAAGGGGGCTACGAGAGAGCTGGAGAGGGGCTTTTTACAATGTCATGTAGTGACAGAAAAAGGGGGAATGGCTTTAAAGAAAAAAACAACAGGTTTAGATAATAGGAAAAAAAATCTTCACAATGAGGGTCGTGATGCACTGGCACACATTGCACAGAGAAATTGTGAATGCGCTGTCCCTGGAAGTGCTCAGGAGCAACCTGGTGTATGAAGAGGGGCTGGGATGAGATGATCTTTAATGTCACTTTAACCCAAAGCCTTATATGATTCTATGATTCTCCCTTGCATTAGTAACCTTATTCAGGTCAACATTTTACCACTTCCCAATTTTCAATTGGCACTACCACTGCCAATTTCTTTTGAAGGCTCTATTCTGACTGTTGAAAAGATCCCTTATCTATAAAACTGCTGTAACTAAAAGATAAAAACCCTTAAAATCTATTTTACATCTAGCTGATGTTTCTTGCCCCAGTACTGCAGCTGAACATAAATCTAAAGATAAAATATGCAGCAGTATCAAAGATGACGAAGAACATGCCAGGCATTAGGCTTAGAGAACAAGACCAAAGCCACATAGAATGATATTTATTAATCAAAAATGTTAACTTCTAAGTTACTTAGAGTGACTGAAGTGCTCACAACAGGCATCTCTAGGTTGTTCTGGGTGCAGGTCCCAGGTGCTCGCAGTGATGGGTTAATGCTGGACTCACTGTGGAACACAGCTGAAGGCAGCAGTTGAGATGGTGGTGCCTGTGGGGAAGTGTATTTAAGGACAAAAATACCAGACAGGCAGAGGAAGTGAAAAAAACAGCATGAAAGAGCAGTGCAAACAGCAAAGTTGGAGAAGAAGCAGGAAGAGGAGATGTCCACCCTACAGCCTGTGGAGGATCACGTGCTGGAGCAGATGGATGTGTCCTGAAGGAGCCTCAGTCTGTATGCTGTGATCCCACACTGGAGCAGTGGCAAAGCATAAGAAGGAAGTAGCAGCAATGAGGATGTGTTATGGACTGACCACAATCCCCATTCCCCATCCCCTGAGCTGCTCACAGCAGAAGAGGTAGAGGAGAGTAAAGAATGAAAGGGTGAAGCCATCATTAAGTTTCCCTGGGAAAAACAAGGATGAAGAGGTTTTTCAAATGTTTTTTGAAGAGGGGAAGTGTGTGGGTCCATGAGGATCTGGCTGCTTGAGCAAGGTGAATCAACCACAGCCCTGAAGTCAAAAAATGGGATTAAGAGCACTTGTTTACAAGACAAAGGGAGTATCAAGAAACTGCTAAACCCACATTAGATCTCTGCACCACCACATCCTTACTCAGTTAAACAACTCCATAGCACAAGACAGCATGACAAAAACTGACATGGATGCCTGGGATTTGTTATTTACTGTTATTTAACAATACCAAGTAACTGAGTAGGAAAAATCACCTGTCATTTTCTACCAAAATTCCCACTAATATCATATATAGATTGAAGAATGTAGAAGTGACAGATACTTCTATAATGCACTTATAACATTAACACAATTGTAATACAAAAGACCATTTTGAAGATAGAAGATGACAGTAGCACAAAGAAACATACTAAGACAGTGGGGACTGACCCTATTACAATGTAAGATTCAAATACTCATATACCCTTCTATCAGCCACAAACAGCTGTCTCAGCTCTGTAGTCGCTGCAATTCCCCTCTGGATTTTCTGAAGTCTTAAATACTGAGTCATATGTGAGCAGGGATCTGAAAGGCAAGTTCCTCTCTCTGCCGGGAGCCCAAAGGAATGGGCACAATGGAAATACAAATATGTTTCAGAGGCCAGATTTAGGGAATTGAAAATTTACACGCCTATCACAAACTCTGACTCTTGCATTACACAAGTGCAAAACAATGCTGAGCAGGACAGTTCTACCTTCCTGTGGTATTCTCACTTCTAAACATTTTCGCTCATTTGAAAACCATAATTATAGTAAGTGGGGTATCTTTTCTCTTCACTAACCTTTCTAGTAACCTTTTACATAAATACATCACCAGGAGTCCCTTGGAAGTGGTAAAATAGAAGGATTATTTCTAGAAGGATTATTTCTAGAAGGATATTTGCCAAATATCACATGCAGTTTGTGTCATCACATTCGAGGGATGACAGACAAATTACAAAGTTTGAAGGGTTGCACCACAAATGATCAGAGGCTGAGACCATATGTGTAAAACACAACTTCCCCCTTTTAAACAACACAGAATCCACACTTAATGAAAATCCAAACGCAAAGCCCCTGGAACAAGAAAATCATTTCACTCTGAAAGAACCGACAAGCAAGACGGCAGCTTCAGACCGAAGGGTGTCCCTGTGGCTCTTCCTGTCCGGTGGCACGTTCCGTTCCAGCAGAGGTAACTCACCAGAAGGGACTCCTTGTCACCCCTTCCAAATGAAACCAGACCTCGGAGCAGCCACTACCGCATCAGTGCTCGGCTACACGTCACGCCAGCCCCACGCTCCCAGCTCTTCTTTCACCTGCGCAAACACCGCCGACGCAACTCTACTTTTTCCGGCCCAAACCCCGCAAGAGATCCCCACAAACAATGTTCTTCCACTTCCCCCGTGAGCTCAGCTCCTGGTCCGCCGCTGAAGCAACCCCACACCAGTTCCAGAGGCTGCCGCGGGCACCCTTCCCGCCGTTCCAGGACGGATTCCATCGGGAGGGCGGAGCCTCGGGCATGGGGGAAAGAGGGCGAGCCTCGTCCTTCCGCTTCCCGGCCGGCGCGGGACGGCCAAAGCCGCCCCTCAGTCCGGGTGGCCTCGCACCCCCTCAGAGTGTCGAGCATCCCGGGCCCCACGGGGCACCGGGCAGGGGCAGGCGCCCTTCCCGCCCTCCGGCAGCAGCGGTACCGCAGCCCCGGGGGCTGCCCCCGACCCACGGCCGTACCTGCATAGGTCGTCCAGGACGCTGCTGGGGATCTCGACCCGTTTGGTCTCCATGGGGAAGCGCGGCTCAT